>JAESUZ010001950.1:0-49635 GCA_017311185.1 Proteles cristata cristata | reverse complement strand
CAATCATTTATTTAGGAAAAAGTTTACATATTAGGTAGGATTAAGTAGAAATTAACCTAGAACCTAATCATTTTCAACCATCTTACTTTTTTTTGATCTTCTGGGAGCCATAAGAACAAGCCTCTGGAAGGAATTAGACTTGAGAGTTTTAACAGGGAGAAAGGCTCTGGTCCTTCATTACCTCACACTGAATGATATGCCCTGGCTAAGTTTTATGTTACAAAAACCTCAAGCATATGGATGATTGCCTTTAGAAAATCCAGCACAAAAACCATGACCCAGACAGCCATCTCCAAAAAGATTGACATCCTGCTATATATATAAATACAAATAAAAAATCCTGGTGCTAAAATGATGGCACTGAAAAAAAAAAAAACCTCTACTGTATGTCTGTAAATTGGCACAGTAATTTTACTTAAAATGTTAAAAAAATGAAAACACACACTTCACTATATAAAATGAATCCATGTTAGAAAGTTTTTATGGAGCCAAATATGACTTTAAAGAATGTATTTCCACTGACAGCAGCAGTGGCAGCTGATTGGCCCCTATGCTGTACACATATGCAAGCAAGTGCTATGACCAAGTGCAGACGGGCCACACACAGCACTGTCCCAGAGAGCTTCAGAGCAAGCGGACGGTTTTGCCAGTTACTGTCAAGAAGTCATCATCAGCCAAGGCACGCAGGGCTTCTTCAAACATATCTTTGGTAATTGCCTTTGGGTAAGAGGTGAAAACAATTATTTTACATGTCAAGTACTTCCTTACCTGTTAGAGATATAGTGATTTCAATTAAAAAAAATTTTTTTTTAACAAACTGATCTTTTTTTAAATTTACTTTTTATTGTTTATTTCTGAGAGAGAGACAGTGTGAGCAGAGGAGGGTCAGAGAGAAAGGGAGACACAGAATCTGAAACAGGCTCCAGGCTCTGAGCTGGCAGTCAGCACAAAGGCCGACACGGGTCTCGAACCCATGAACCATGAGATCATGACCTGAGCTGAAGTCGGATATTCAACCGACTGAGCCACCCAGGCGCCCCCAAAATGTTTATTTTTGAGAGAGAGATTGAGATTGAGTGGGGGAGGAGCAGAGAGAGAGGGAGACACGGGGTTCGAACTCATGACCCCTGAGATCATGACCTGAATCAAGGTCAGATACTTACCTGATTGAGCCATCAGGCACCTCTACAATGATTTCAATGTTAAAGAACCACCAGTCTCTTTCCTTTCTGATGGTTGTATACCTTCCTTAGGTTCCTTTTTCTTTTTTAAATTTACTTTTTGAGAGAGATAGCGAGCAGGGAAGGGGCTGAGAGGAGAGAGAGAATCCCAAGCAGGCTCCTCACTGTCAGCACAGAGCCCGATGTGGGGCTCGAACCCACAAACTGTGAGATCAAGACCCAAGCCCAAACCAAGAGTCTGATGGTTAACCGACTGAGTCATTTAGGCGCCCCTACATTTCTTAGGTTCTAACTCAGGAGGGACGACTATTTCCCCGTATAGGGCCAGATGGTAAATTCACAGGCTTAACATCTGCCCATATGGTCTGTAGAAATTACTCAACTATGCCACTATAGTGCCAATGTAGCTGCAGAAAATACACAAGTGAAGAGGCATGATGAAAGCAGGCAAAGGGCTGGACTTGGACCCTGGAGTTCTTTTCACTGGACAACTCAACTTTACTTACACAAGGGACCCTGAGCATTTCATCATTAAATTAAGATGCAAGACTGTTAACAGTTTGTTATGTACAATAGCAAAAAACTGCAAACATCCTAAATGTCTGACTAGTTAACTAAATGATGGAACAGGCATGCAAAAGAATGGTACTCATTCATTAAAAATGATGTTATTAAGTGTATTTATCATCACAGTTGACGTTAATACCATATTTTTAATTAACCCCCACTCCCAAAAAACCCCAGCATGTTACAGTGAAACTCTATGTTCATTTTCTAAAGAAAAAAACCACATGTGTACATAAACACATACAAAATCTGTTAAAGGGAGTACGAGAAAATTTTGTGATTATTTCCTGATGATGGGTTTATGGATATTACTTTTTAAAAATTCATATCTATATTTAAGAAAAAATGAAAAGAAAACCCTTAAAAGTAGTATTAAGGGGAAAAAAAGAAAACTCTATTAAGCAAAAAATTGAACACTTACTATGTCAGATTGTCCACGGATATCTTCAAAAAGTTGCTGATATTTTAGAGCTGGTGTTTTGCCCTTTGATAAAATAAGTTTTTTCAATGCCTCAGCTAACTCTTCTTTCCGTTTACGAGAGGTGGCACTCATTCCTAATTTAAAAGAAATTAATGAAAATATTTCTGTAAAAGGAAATGAAATATTTCAAATTTCCATAAATATTTTATTGGTGTTGCCACAAAAAGGTTAGGGGACAGTTGGCGGAATGCCAAAATATATTCAACACTGAGTTCTGAATTCTCAGTTTCCAATTTTCTGAGTAGCTGCTAGTTTCCACTCAAATACAATCCACATAATCTGAAAGGCAAGCAGTGCTCATTAAGATATGAACTATTTCTTTAAAATGGGCTAACACAGGTTAGCATAGAGAACAAGAGGCAGAAATTCTGTGAAATTAGATAGAACACCGTGTGCACACACATGTGCTAGTGCATTTTTTTTTCAGAAGTTAGTGTATATTTTTCTCACAATTTTTAATAAATTCTCAAAGAGGCCCTGATCTGAAAAAGGTTAAGAGCCTCTGCTGCTTCAAATGATCTGTTAGCTCAAAAGTGAAATACCAAGTACGTGTATGCTCAGTGCCCACAGACCTGTAGTCAGGATGGAGATGTCCACAATGCCCGTCCGGGGGTCGGTGGCAGACTGCTTCAGAGCTTCCCGATGCAGGCGCTTTGCTTCTTCAACGTCAACTGCTTCAACTTTGTTTGAAAATCGTACTTTAGCATGGGCTTCTGCTAACCTAATTAGTGATTCCAGCTGTCGAGGGTACGCAGAAACCATTCCTCGGCTGCTACCAATCTTCCTCATGTCTACATAAGCCTAGTATAGACAGGAAAAAACCCCAAAACTCCTTTTAATAATAATCTTTTGTGGTTGAACTTTGAACAGTCAATATTCTGTTAAATAAATTACCACAGCACAGAGGGGAAATAAAAGTCAGATCTAGCTTTGGGACTTAAAGCTCATCAAGAAGCTGGGACCCAATGTACCTATGAAGAGGGAAGAATGGGAGTGGGCAGTAAAGCGCATAACGGTTGGCACTTCGGAGACAGTGTACTGGGGTAAAGGGCAGACCGCAATTCCAGCAGAGGATGAATCAGGGCACCTGTCTGAAAAAGATGCTCAGCTGAGGGTTCCTTTAGTGAGTGAGGCAGGCAGATTACTGGGATAATGGTACAAAGGTGAGTTGTATTCAACTCACATATATACGACATAATTTTATTTCTTTTTGAGCAACTCTCAAGTATGTAATACAAATGGAAAATTATGCATCACTTACAACTTTCATTTAAGCATTTTTCAAGGGCTTAGGATGTAAAGCCTATCAAAGCACCAGGAACCTTCTAAATATCATAAATAATCTATCATTATGCACTGTATCCATGTAAAAGGATACTGAAAAGTGAACACCAAATACAATTTATTTTTGTATTTTCATTTACAATTCATTTTATATTTTAGCAACAAGCAAATGGAAGCTCAGAGAAATTAGATGACTTCTCCAGAGTTACAAAGCTACTAACTGTTGTATTTCAAACAGGTATTCTGATCTTAAATTCACTGTGCTTACAAATATTTAATTATAAAAAGTTTATACAACATATACAAATGAAACCTTCCCCCTTTTACCTTTAGAAAAATTAATTTTGCAACACAGGAGGAAAACACAGTTTTAAAAAATAGTATGTTGTAACAAAATTACTGTTTTAAAGGGGATGACCAGCCAATTCCATTAATGCAATTGTCTATAGGCTCAACAAAAACATTTTCAGGGTTTAAAAAGGGACCTGTGTTACCTCAATGAGAGCCTGGCTGGCTTCCTGGCTCAGCCGAGGCATGACCATGCTATGGGCATAAGCAATGTAGTCCTTCAGCACCGCCATGTCCATGAACTCCTCCTCCACTTGTTCCTCACTCTGGTAGTACAGAGCGACAAGATGGTGAGCCAGACGCCTGTCATATGCTTCGTCCTGAGGGTCCAGCATGAGGAATATCAAATCAAACCTGAGAAAATATTGTAAGAAAACTGTTTTACTGCTTGGGACACCAACACACCCATAAATGTAATGGCTTCTAAGCTACTCAGGCATGTACAGTGAATGTGGGTGTAGTCAAGGCAGCCAAGGAAGAATTGAGTGTCTGCTGTCCAGTGGTCTAGTGAGCCTTCAGCTCAAACCCCTTCTCCCTGTTCTGGCCCCGGTAGGTGCCTGTTTTTCTGGTCCTTAGGTTTGCCCAGGAAAAGGCTCATCACTCCATAGCTGAGTCAAAGAAGTAAGATTCCTCTGAGGGAAATGTTGCGGTAATTTGGAAGACTGGAAGATTTAAAGGAAAATGCATTCAACTGTTTTTGGAAAACAAACAAAACAGAACAAAAGTCTAGGGGCACTTGGGTGGCTCAGTTGGTTAAGCGTTGGACTACTGATTTTGGCTCAGGTCATGATCTCACAAATTTGTGGAATTTATTCCCCGTGTCGGGCACAGGGCCTGCTTGGGATTCTCTCTCCTTTTCCTACACCCTCCCCTAAAAATATGTTAAAAAAAAAAAAAAAAAAAGTTGAGTAAGTAAAATCTGAAAATCCACTTATGAAATATATCAATACTTGTAGTTAGTGGGGTTGAAAAAAGTATGGACCACACAATTCCACTTTCACAAATTTAATTTTTCAGAACCTTATCTGTCATGTGAAGCCATTCTCTGTACTTTCTTAATATTCTATAGCGGCTTTAAGACTGAGATAGCAGTGAGTGACAGATTTTGTGAGTGACGTCAAGGTGAAATGTCATAACAGCTTCAAAGGAGTAAATGTTAAGGTGCCATTCACAGCTAAGTAGTGAAACACAGCCTTTGCCATGAAAACTCTAACCAACCACATAAGAAACCTTTGCATCACAATGAAGAATTTGATACTAGCAGCTGCTGATTATATATTTTTTTAATTTAGAGGAGACAGAGTGCACACGAGCAGGGGGAGAAAGGCAGAGGGACAGGAGAAAGAATCCTAAGCAGGTTCCACACTCAGTGCGGAACCCAATGCGGGGCTTGATCTCACTACCCTGGGATCTTGACTTGAGCTGAAATCAAGAGTTGGATGCTTAACTGACTGAGCCCCCCAGTCGCCCCAATTATTTTATCTCACCTTGAGAATTCTACAAATGAGCAAAGTAAGAACACATTTTTTATGTTCTCATACCTTGATAGTAATGTGTGAGGTAGCTGGATATTTTCAATGGTAGTTTTCTTAGGATTCCATTGAGACTCGATAGGATTTGCTGCTGCCAGGATAGAAGTGCGTGCATTGAGCTGGCAAATAATCCCAGCCTGTCAGAGAAAATAGTGCAGTTAGAAGCTTCACCCTAATGCAGTAGGAACATGTGAGCTATCTTCCACTGGTGTGCCCTCTGCCACGTATCCACTGTCACCAACAGCCATGCAACATCACCTTGTAAGAGTGAGGACAACAGATCCACCTGGGACAATGCCATCCTCTGATTCATGCCAATGACAGAATTTTAGATAAATGTAAGCCGTAACTGCATCTTTCTTACAAACTAAACTCCTTGAAGGACATTTAGGATCAACTTGAGTTCTATGAATTCCACACACTAGTGAGTTAGTACAGCAAAATAAAAGATGAAAAAAGATCTTGCAGCAAACACTTTTTCAAAAGCACTTAGCTGACACATAGCAGGAAAGGTATTGAAAAGTATTCATGAGTTTCCCAAAGGTAGAACCAAGGTGAACACAGGCTAAATTTCTAAGTGTGCCCATGTGCAGCATGGAGAACGGCCTCACCTTTGCGATGGAAAGAGTCTGCTGTTCCATGACTTCATGTAGTACTGATCTTGTACTTTCATTCATCTTGTCAAACTCATCAATACAGCAGATGCCGTTGTCACTGAGGACAAGGGCACCGGTCTGCAAGACAAGCTGCCTCGTTTCAGGGTCTTTCATCACAGATGCAGTGAGGCCGACTGCACTGGAGCCTTTCCCAGACGTGTACTGGCCCCTGGGGACCAGATTGTACACGTACTGCAGCAGCTGGGACTTGCTGGTCCCAGGGTCACCACACAGCAGGATGTTGATCTCAGCACGAAATCTGCCTCTTCCTGTGTGACTAAAATCCTTTCTTGTTCCACCAAAGAGCTGAAGCAAGATTCCCTAAATAAACATGTTTAAACATTCACTTACTACACAGTAACTGAGACCAACTATAAGTATTAGAGGGATTTTCTTACTCTATGAATAAAAAAACTATCTGTTTAAAGCACACACCACTGTGCCAGAATACTGGCCATGCAAATCCCTGTTCTGAGCCCATCTGGTTATGATTAGGAATATCCAAGCTCAATGTAGGTAAGAGGAAATGGACAATGATGCTGTGGTCTCGTCAACCAATAACTAAATCAGACTGTGAGCACCCTGCTCTGTGCAACAGGCAACAATTATTATCCTTTATGGATTGGGGGGAGAGGGGGATGATTTCAAAGAACTACAAATCCTGATCAAAGTTAAAAATCCATTGTTACCTTCTTTATATCTTCGTGTTCATAAATGCTTGGAGCCAAGGCTGAAGTAAGTCTCTCATAAATGTCTGGTTTTCTGGAAAGTTCCTTAAGCAACTCCACACGTTTCTCTGAAAAAAGTTTCTGCTCTGCTTCTTCATCAAGGCCATGTAGACGTTTTGCGTCAGTTTTCCGACAGTGAATGACATCAATGTGGGTTTTGTAGACAGACTTCACGTTACTCACTCGTGAGTTGACTCGAATAGGAACAGCTCGGTAGATGCCTGAGGATACAACCAAGAGACCTGTTCTTATCTTCCCCTAAATGGCTCATAACCCAGCAGGGACAACAGGGAGACTGCAGAGATCTGACGGCTGTCAGGGGAGGTGAGCTTCCACACACACTGCCTTCATGACCCTCCTAGAACAATGGACTCAGGCCTATGCCACAAAGCTCCCCACTGAAGGGGGCAAGGCAAGTTGGGAACACTACAGGTTTTTTAAAAAAAGCAGACCTAGAGGTGTGTTCATCTGTGACCATTTGTTAGCTCTGTGATCTTGAGCATCTGAGTATAACCATATTGCATACAATCGTTCTGAGATTTAAAAGGAAATTATTTTGCTTTCAGCACAATGCTGGCTTATGGCTGTGTTCAATAAATAATATTTTGAAACAGTACTTTCATTTCTCTTAAGCTGGGTGTACTGAATCTACTTCATAATTATTTGACAAAGTACTGTTATTTAGAACAAAGTCCTAAAATTCTGTACTGAAAATTCGGAAAGAAAGGAAATCCTAAAAGCACTTTAAAAAAATTACTCAAAAATTATTTCATAGATGGGGCGCCGGGGTGGCTCAGTCGTTAAGCGTCCGATGATGGCTCAGGTCATGATCTCATGGTGCATGGGTTTGAGCCCGTCGGGCTCTGTGCTGACAGCTAAGAGCCTGGAGCCTGCTTCAGATTCTGTGTCTCCCTCTCTCTCTGACCCTCCCATGCTCATGCTCTCTCTCTCTGTCTCTCTGTCAGAAATAAATAAAACATTAAAAAAAATTATTTCAGACAAGACAGTCTATGGAGTCAAAGGTGAAGGTATGATAAAGGAAAAATAAAAGTGTTTCTAGGTGAATGGCTGTGCCCTGGTGTACTTTTAAAAGAATATAAGAACATTAGAAGTAACTGAACAATCAGCCTTTCAAATGTACCAACTCACTTATTCTCCAAGAAGTGTTTCTCAACCTGATAGGTCTATGTTTATGTTTCCTGACTTTCAATCTAGAATGCTTGGACTCTGGACAATCCACTTTCCTGCTACTTTTTGAGGAGCAAGCATCTGTGCCCTCTATCACAGCCTTCATGACAAATCTCCATAGATTGCTGGTCCTTTTGTTTAACAGGTCAATGAATTCTTTTTCAAGACATAAAAACCAGTTTATATGTCGTATTCTGAGAGTACACACCCTTCTACACAGCGAGCCAGGTTAGGATGGATGATGCTTTAAAGTTGTCTAGTTATCTTTATTCGTGCTTGCAAGGGTTCACTATGGCAGAACAGCGCACACACTATTGATTTTACATCTATACCGTGCTTTCCACAGGCCCCCTCCCCAGATACATTCACCTCCGTCATCGCATTAATCCCACTTGGCAGTGGAGGAAATTAAGACAGCAGACTAAATATCAGAGATTTCAGAGCAGTAGGGTGGCAGGACTCATGACACATTCTCTCACACTGTTAACAGAATACAGGCTGCCAGGGACACTGCTGGGCTTTATACTGGGGAGCCGTAGGATCAGAAGTCCTCATTCACTGAACACACCCAGCAGGCTGCCCCAGGAGCCACGGCCACTCCCTGGACTCAATCCCCACACTGCCTTCAGTGAAGAACTGTGCCTGCTGTCCAAACACACCCTTTTTGAGAAACCAGGTGCTCATGCTGCTCTGAAGTAGTGAGAGGAAGAATGGCATATTTGCACAGTGCCGTGGCACAAGCACTCTCTTGGCCAGAAAAGGGGAGGAGCCCTGGGCCACAAATCAGAACCTCAGCTGCAGGATCTCCAAGTCTCAATCTCTGCTTCCTCGAAAAATACCATAATGTGACTCCTGCGTGGAAGCAAAGTGCTCTAACCCATTCTTCTCCGTAACAGGTGAATGTTAGCCCTTAGCTGTGCATTTGGGAAACAAGTAGCAAATTATTTAAAATTCCAGAGTTGGTGAGAGCTGCTTCCTGGAACTGCTGGTATAATTTAATTTTTTAAAATGTTTCATTTATTTCTGAGAGAGAGAGTGTGTGACAGCATGAGCAGGGGAGGGTCAGAGAGAAAGGGAGATACAGAATCTGAAGCAGGCTCCAGGCTCTGAGCTGGCTGTTAGCACAGAGCCTGATGCGGCGCTAGAACCCACAGACCTCGAGATCATGACCTGAGCTAAAGTCAGACACTCAACTGACTGAGCCACCCAGGTGCCCCTAATTTAAATGTTACTAATACCAGCCCTGTCTGAGCTGTTTTCTGAAGACACTAACACCATAAGGTCAAAATACACTCACAGCTCTGCAACAGAGACAGCAAAAGCAAGCAACTGCAAGGGCAGTGAAAGGGAAAGGTTCTATCCTGCTAGGTAAAAAGGTGATTAAAGCATTACAACTCATTTTCTTAAGATCTGAATGACAGCTGCTGGCAAGACCAAGCCAAAGGACGAAAAACTGTCCAAAAAAAAAAAGCAAGACAGACTTATCTTCTTAATACAATTTACATTCTTACCTGTAACATTCACTCTGTCTCCAGGCTGAACCTTATCAACAAGATCATTGTGAGCAAAAAGGATGACAGTGTGAGGCGTTTGCCCTGCAGGCATATCTTCAGGAGACTCTTGAAGTTTGATCTAAAAGAGCAATGGAAACGAAGTCTCAGGAAATGACAAGCATAATTGACACAAGACTGCAAGTCTTTGTACCACTTAGAGATAACTACTTATGATGTTTACCATGTTTATTTTTAAAACACCATTCTTTGCTTTTATCTCCAGATAGCTAACATTTTTTTAAAAAGCTTTTAATGTGACATGAACAAATTTTGGAAGGATATTGTTTATTTACACATTATCCTATTTCGGGAAAGTGTCTGCTGACTTACGTGACCTTTTTTTTTTTTTTTGGCCATTTCAAGGTTGTAGTACATATTTCTTGGTTTAAATGTCTGCCTGTATTTCTAATTATGTTTTTAAATTTTTTAAAAACTTTATTTCTGAGAGAGAGAGATAGCGTGAGCAGGGGAGGGTCAGAGAGAGAGGGAGACACAGAATCTGAAACAGGCTCCAGGCTCTGAGCTGGCAGTCAGCACAGAGCCCGATGCTGGGCTCGAACCCACAAACTGTGAGATCATGACCTGAGCCGAAGTCGGTCGCTTAACCGACTGAGCCACCCAGGTGCCCCAATTATGTTTTTAGAAGTTACTTCTAATAGATAGCCTGGGTGAAGTACACACTTTTCAGTTCATAGTTAAGCACTTTTGTGCATCTCTCCTGAATACCTGCCTATCTACTCCTCTAAGAGGTCATTTGCTGAGTACCTGCTGTGTGCTGGACCCTGGTGCTAGGAATTGGGGACTTTGCAGTGAATGAAGTTCTCTCCCTCAGAGTGGAATGAACACAGACAATATACAAACACAAGTGAGTACACAACATCGGACAGTGACAAATCCAAAGGACAGAAGAAAATACAGAGTAAGGAACACAGGTGGTGGGGGTAGAGGAGATGCTTTTTGTAAAGCAAGGTTAGGGAAGGCCTTTCTCAGATCAGGCAACCTTTAGGCAGAGGTGTAAGAATGTTAGAGAGGAAGCCATGTGTTCTGAATTGTAAGAATAGCCAAGGCAAAGGTCCGGAGGCAAATTTATGCTTGGCTCAGGAGCCCTGTACAGGGAAGTGGATGAGCCACTGTCACTAAGGTCTGTGGGTACAGAAAGTGTGTTGTGGGCCATGTAGTTTGGAGGCTACTCTCAGATATTCAACGTTTCATTTCAAGTCCATTTGGGATCTTTAAAGCATTCTAAGAATATTATACTACATATCCTTGGGAGCAGGGTTCCCACAGTTTTATCTCCAACTCAGTACCACACTGGCATGAGCTGAGGTACATTTGCTCCAATACTTTGTACCAATATTAAAGATTTCTATCTTAATTTAATTTTCAATTCTTTGGTGAGTAAAAAGTTGAACACTTTTTCACATTTGCTAGTATTTTTCTTACTGACTTCCCATAAGGGTAATTACTTTTTGTAGTATTTTGAACACATTTGCTCTACTTAAGTTTTTAAAAGTTAAGCATCGTAAGAAAACAAAAAAACTGAACAGTTCTTCTCCTTGTACTTTTACACCATCATAACCATAGCAAATAAATTATCTTGCCTTTTTCCTACTTATTTCTAAGTCATCTTAATAACTTCACCTTCAAAGTTTTAGGATAAAAGAGGCAAAAGGCCCAATTCCCTTTACAATAAAATTTGTGAGGAAAAACTCCAGAAAACTTGTCAATTCACTCTGTACTAGTTGAACAGCTAATAAAATGACAAAACTAAACCAAATAATTTTTACCAATCTTTTAAAAAAGATTTTTCAAGTAAGTTGTACATCCAACATGGGGCTCAACCTTACAACACTGAGATCAAGACTCACATGCTCTACTGACTGAGCTGGTCATGAGCCCCCATTTTTACTGATCCTGGAACACTGCCATCCCAGAGCTGAAGGCTTAAATTTCAAGTACTCAGCTCATAACCCAATAACAAAGTCTAGTGTCAAAGAAGGAATGAAATAGCTGAATTCCATCTAGAAAGCCAGGCTTTAGAGCCTTACTAATGGACCTATTAAATTTGGCTTTTTGAGGATCCAGAGAGGTAGAATAAAGGGGAAGCCTTGCAGGGCCCCGAGAGGCACACACCATCTGCTTGTCAGAGAATACAGAGCGATTATGGATCAGTGCCATGCTGTGGGTGGTATGGCAACGCTCACAAACGGAGGGTTCCGCGATGCGACCACGGTCGATCTCCACCCGGCTGTGTGGGCACACACTTGGCACTGGAAGAAAGCCTCTTGCATCTCTGGAATCAGCTGGGATGTTCTGATTACCATGCCACTGATGGCGATAAGCTGGTCGATGTCTGCAAGGAATTGGGGAGAGAGATCAGCATGTCCATTAGCCACTGTCCACCGCCCAGCCAGATGCGGTCTCTTCCCTGAGCTATAATCCTGCCAGGGCAGGTCTGGGTATGCTGCGAAGCTCAGGAGAATCCTACTGGGAGATGCAGAGGTACCTGGAGATGGCTGGGGTCACAGACAGGTGCTGTGGCAGGGAAACAAATGGCTTGGGATGCCCTTCCTGTGTTTTCTTCCTTCTCAACTCTGATGGACCTCTGGCTCTCTGCCCTAGGGCTCCCTCTCCAACAAGCATCCACCCTGGTCGTCTGCCTCCTGTTCTGGTCCACCTTCTGATTTTGGATTAGGTTTATACTTTTGCTTCCTTTGCACCATGACCTTCCATCTCATTCACTGTATCATGGAGAAGTTCTGCTGTCTCTGTGGATGTGAAAAGCACAGGCCCTGGAGCCAGATGATCAGGACTGAAGACCTGTGTGACCTTGAGGATACCCTTAGCCACTCTGTGCCCATTTATAGATGGCAGCAATGACGGCACCTACCTTATGAAGTTGTTGAAGATTAATAACCTGCATACACCAAGCCTAATTAGAACAGTGTCCTGGCAGTAATAAGCACTACATAACTTAGCCAATCTTCCTGCCATTTACATAAGAAAGATCTTATACAGAGTATTTTTCATTTTTGGTCCTTGTTCCTCTACAATTTGGACCCTCCCTGACAAGTAAACTTTTATCCAACTAATTCCCACTGCTGGTTCCAAATGAGTTTCACTGTTATTTGTGGTCACCAAAATACAGCCTATAGTCAGCGAATGCTGGCCTTGTGGATTGTTTTAGCCTTCCAATACTTACTGATTCACGAGGTATTTCCACTTGGCCCTATCCTCTCTTTCACCTACCTACAAATCTTCCTTTCTTCTCTTCCCACCAATCCTTTTACTTTAACAAGTAACCTCTTTAACAAGTTATACAAATAAACATGAAAGTTAATAAACTTTTGAAATTAATTGAGTATCTGGCAAATCCTCTTCCTCTGCAACTATGATAATCTTCAATCTTAGCCTAAATTCTTCACGTACCAATGCTTTGCCTCTGAAAACTTAATAGTGTTCTTACTCAAATAGTCTCCATTGGCATCACCACTGAATGGCTGATCATAGAAATGAGGTCAGGAACCAATTTCATCATACATACATACATACACACACACACACACACACACACACACACACACACACACACTTCTTTAATCAGTAGTGAGTTCCAATACTCAATTGCTTATTGGTTGTTGTATTTTCTTTTACTGACATTTGTGTGTTTTGCACATTCACCTACAAGCGTATTTATTCATTCTCAACAGTTTATATACCTCAGTTTTCCTACATGGCAAATACTGTATTTGTCCTGTATTTTCATTCTTATGGCCACTGTCCAGCTTAGGACCCTGCTGTTCTGCACTGGAGCTACTGTTAAAATCTCCTAACTGAATTTCAACATACCCTGCACAGCAGACTGACCCACTGTGAACTTCTCAAAAGTGCAAAAGCCTTCTTTTGTTTTCTCCTGAAAAAGTATCAATGGCTTCCTATTGACTTTGGAGTAAAAATCTGTATTAAACTGGAATTCAAAGCTCTTCAGGACCCAGGATTTGCTATTCACGTTCAGCTCTGGTTTACTTCTACCTATATCCCCCTTTGTGCTGTCTAGTGAATTCATGCCTGCTTTCCAAATCCTTACCGTAATCCAAATTTCTCTTTCAACATGAACTCTTTCCACCTGGGCCTAGAACTCATGCCCTCCCTCAGCTGAGATATCTCCTGCACTGCTCTTTTGCTCTACATTTTTCCTTTTATTACTTTCCAAACTAGATTTCTTTCTTAGGCTCCAAGGCAGGGCTCATATTTGCATTTGCTTGGTTTTGTTTTTTAATTTATTTCTGAGAGAGAGACAGTGTGAGCAGGGGAGGGTCTCAGAGAGAGGGAGACACAGAATCTGAAACAGGCTCCAGGCTCTGAGCTAGCTGTCAGCAGAGACCAACACGGGGCTCGAACCCACGAACCTTGAGATCATGACCTGAGCCGAAGGTGGATACTTAACCAACTGAGCCACCCAGGCGCCTCTTGCATTTGTTTTCTATACTGATTTTAAAAAAGGGCTTACTTTAAAAAAACAAAAATAAAAAAAAAATAAATTAAAAAGTGCTTACTTAGTAATTGTAAAATTATTATAGTTGGGCAAGTTCTTAAGATAGAGAATTGTCAAGAGTTGTAACATCTTTTATGTAACTTCAGTTAAGTTAAAAAAAGGTGTATAAGGTAAATGAACCTGCTATATAGTCAATTTATAATCCATTATCACCACTATCACATACACCAATTCTTTTTAAGTGCCTTGATATTGAAATAAGATTTTGTTTATGTATTTTCTTATTAAAAACATTACCTTCTGGATTCAGGTTTCTCATATTCTTTGTCTTCAATGCGCTGAATGGTCTTACTTGAATCTGATGTTCTAAGATTGAGTCAGGATAATGGTCAAAGAAGATCTCATTGACAGCCATGTCAAAGGTTGGGATAACTTCCTATAAAAATGATTGTAAAGAAACCAGGCTACGTTTATATTCCCATCTTAGAATTAAGTACAAAAAAATAAAGCATTTCATATTAGCAAAATAGAAGAACAAAAACACATGGCATAATCCAGAAGTATCACCTCTAAATAATCACAACATGCAGCTTACAAAATTTTGGGTACATTGAGACTGAGTCATCTCATTTTTGCATATTTCATTTGGGTTAAGTGTGATCATGCATATGAAACCTTCACAATGTTCTGCTATGTCTTAGGCTTTAAATTAGTAATGAAAGGATTTTGAACTCATATTTTTGTGTCTTATTTTTTTTCCCATGATACCAGAAGAGATAAATTGTTAATTACTGCATTCAAATTTGTTAACATTTATTTCCCATTT
Source organism: Proteles cristata cristata (assembly GCA_017311185.1). Taxonomy (NCBI): domain Eukaryota; kingdom Metazoa; phylum Chordata; class Mammalia; order Carnivora; family Hyaenidae; genus Proteles; species Proteles cristata. The sequence goes on along the minus strand of JAESUZ010001950.1, from coordinate 34,796 downwards.
TACAGGTGAAAAAGCAGCCTCTGGGACGCCAGGGAACTCGACCAAGGTCACAAAGCTAGTATGCAGCAAGATCAAGATATAAAACCAAGTCAGCTTGCCACAGGCCTACAATCATAATTAATATAGCTGATGCTTCAATAATAAAATTTGACCTAAAGCTTAAAAAGATTATAATACAGCTAACACAATCTGTTAAAGATAACACAAATGTGTAATGCATTTATTTATAAGATATTTTCATTTACGATAACTTATTTCAACCAACCCAAGCAACTATCAATTTTAATATTCAATCATTATTTTATATGCTATTAAGAAAAAGGGCTAACTAAACTATGACATGCCACTGACAGCTAATACATATGTCAATTTTGGAAATGTAAAAGTATGAGAAAATGTTCACCTTAAAACATCATCTGATTTTCTTAAGATTTTGTGCTCTGGAGGCCCAGGAAATTCAGCTGTTAAAAAACCATCTAGATGTTGTGGATGTGTACTGGAATCCATCAAGGTCAAAATCAAATTCTTACCTGTGGGTAGCAGATGAGCTGTCTGTATAGATTTTTGTCAAATGATTTTATGTGTTCACAGTTTACATTTAAAAAAGGCTCCCCAATGACATTAATCTAGAAGAGAAGACAAGTTATGTTCTGCTAGTTGTTTTACAAGTACATAATTTGAATTATAAGACTATTTGTTTTTATTAATTTTTTTAGTTTATTTCGGAGACAGAGAGAGATAGGACATGAGCGGGGGAGGGGCAGAGAGAGAGGAAGACACAGAATCTGAAACAGGCTCCAGGCTCTGAGCTGCCAGCACAGAACCCGATGCATGGCTCGAACCCACGAACCATGAGATTATGACCTGAGCCAAAGTTGGACGCTTAACTGAGCCACCCAGGCACCCCGTTATAAGACTATTTGATTACCTCTGCAAGTCGTTGCATGTACAGAGGTTCAGTAATATCTATGCCGATATTTTCTTCTTCTTTAGCCAGAGGGTCAATAAAACGCTGAAGGAATCTCTTCATGTGGACAGAGAAAGATGAAATTTGATGCATTTAGGAATAACCAACTACTCAAAATGCAAAAATAAGGAGTCTGTCATTATTGGAGACATATATATTCTTATACAGTCAAGCGTTATGGCTGCTTCTAATTCATAAACCCTTCTTCCCAAAAATTTCAGAGCTGTAAGATATTAAAATACAGCTTACCTGAAAATTTTCTTTGCATGTTGCCACATTTACATCTGTTCCCCAAATCACAAGTTTTTGGCCTAGAGACTGCTCACTCCCCACTAGATCTTCTGTTGCTGGCTATACAGAAAAATAGGACAATGTTAATGGGGAATTACCCATTCTAGTTCCTCAAGAGCCACTATCAGAAAACTGTACTGTGTACTCACGACATCAGACTGCAAATCCACCTGCAGGCCCTTCCGTGCAGACCCCAGATCAGGCCTCTGCCTCACAGGTGTGCCTCTAACAGCACTCCTCGGGGTTCCCTCTACCCGAGAGCTGGGAGTGCCATATGTCAGTGGTGAACTAACGTCAAAGTCAAGGGGAATAGCTATAAAAACAAAATTTGACAATTCACAATAAAATTCTGGTAGCCTATCAAATCATAAACTACACCATGTTATCAGTTGATCTAAGTCATCTAAACACAATAGTAAATAACGTTCCTTGTAACCTGAGGTGGTAAAGACTCCCAGAACTATTAAATCCTCCAGTAAAAAAAGCACCAAAACTTTTTTCTCTTCTCACTAAGCCCTAATGTTGATGAACATATTAGCTTGTGCACAGTTACATTAACTACCCGTTAACAAACCAGCAAATTTAGAAGCTGGTATGTTAACCACAGTAAAAGTTAGAACGCCAAAAACACACCTGATGAATGTATCTGAGCAGGGCTGGAAAATAACGTGTCCTGGGCGGCAGGGCTCTGCAGGTCAGCTCCGGGCGAAGTCGGCATAGGCTGCAGCTCTCCTGTAGAGGTAGAATCTTCGCCTCTACGTCTCTGATGCAGTGGTGACCTGGCATCCTCACTTCGAGCTTGTGACCTACAAAACAGAAAAGATGGCCATTAATTCTCACATTGGGTCTTCCTGTAGTTCCATCAAGTCTTTTGGGAACAAGTAACAAACCAAACAAAAAGGAGCCAAATGGGCACGGACATGTTTACAAATAAAAAAGCGGCTTGGCAAGGGTGGAATTGAGGGTCCGGTGCTGCCTGCCTCATACAAAAAAGTGTCTGCACACCAGAACCGGCAGAACACAGAGCAAAGCCTCGCCGTTCGCACATCTTACTCCCCGCAAGGCTTAAAGACACCGCTCCGAGCCAGAAACCCGCGGGGCCTAGCTCATAGACCATACTGGCGGGAAAAGCCCAGAAGAGAAGCGAGGGGAATGTGGCGGGCCCTACCCACGGGAAGGGACTTACGTGTCTGCGCGGGAGTGATCCGCCCGCGCCGGCTGCCGCGGCGGCTCGGGGTGGACGCCGGGGACGACGTGGCGCTCGCGGTACCTGTGCAACGAAAAGGGAGGCTCGCGCCGCTTTCGCCTCCGGCTTTCCCCCTCCCCACCGCACAGATACCCAGGCCGGACACCGCCCCGCCCCCTCCCGCTAGGTGCTGCTGGGGAAGGGCGGCCACCTACGGCGCGCGCAGAGGTCTCCAACGCACCTAGGGGCTCAGGTTCCGAAACTGCAGGGGCTGGGCCTAGGTTTCGCGCCGGCTGCACTGTTGTCCACGCCCCCAGCGGTGCCCCGCCAATCACAGAAGCGCTCGTCTACGGCTCCGCCTCTGGGAGACGCCACTGTTCATCAACAGGGGGAATTGAACGGCCTCCTTCGGCGCCCCACGGCAGCAGACTCAAACCTCGCTCGGTGCTCCCCCTTCGTTTAGGTGGTCTGACCCCCTACGAAAAGGCGTTTTCGCGGGAAAATTGGGGTATCCGGCCAGACCAGGTTCACGGAGGGGTTTTTCTACCCTGTAGCGTTGGCTAAGACTGTCTTCTAAAAGCTAGGCAGTTTCATTTTTAAAGACGCTACACACCTATTTTTCTGTCTTTACCAAGGAACAACTTGTAGATCCTGACCCAAGCCTCAAGCTTCTTTTTCCTGCCTCTGCTCTCAATTCACCAACCTTCCGCCCCATCTTTTTCCACAGGCCAAATTGTCGGATTCCTGTTTCTCCCTAGGCTTCGATGTATGCATCCTAGGTGTATTGTGTGTAACACATTCGTTGACCTGCTGATATCTTTTTTTTTTATTTTTTAATGTTTTATTTATTTTTAGCAGAGAGCGAGAGAGACAGCGTGAGCAGGGGAGGGTCAGAGAGAGAGTCACAGACTCTGAAACAGGCTCCAGGCTCTGAGCTGGCAGCACAGAACCCGACGCGGGGCTCGAACCCACAAACTGCGAGATCATGACCTGAGCGAAGGTCGGACGCTCAACCGACTAAAACAACCGGGCGCCCAGACCTGCTAATATCTTAATTCTCATCTAAGCGGCTCTTCATACAGATAAGACTCCCTTCGAAGTTTCCCGCAAGAGTCCTATCTCGCGAGCTTCGCCCCCACTCTGGAACCCCCGCCCCCAGTTCCCGTGAGCCCCGCCTCCCAGCCCCGCTGCATCTCGGGATCCCGGCAGAGGGTGCGCACGCACAGTACCGGGCGTGAGCATCGTGGCTGACTCCGGTTTACGTGTGCAGGGCTTCCTACAGCAGCTGCAGAAGTCCTTGTGTGCCGGCGACCGCTGCAGCGCGGCGATGGCCAGTTACCAGCTGATCCGGGGCTTGGGGCAGGAGTGCGTGCTGAGCTCCGGCTCCTCAGTGCTGGGTGGGTACAGTCTCGGCCGCGCCAAGGACGACGTCGACGCTTGTGCGCGTTTGGGGTTTCCGTGTTGTGCTGGAGCCCGACTGTCTAGCGTTTCTCCCGCCGTGGGTGTATCTAGCGGTATTGTGAAGTCCAGCCGTTTGATTCTGGATTGTCGGAATTTCTGTGGAAATTTTTGGGAAAAAAAGTGTCATGCTGCTTTTTTGGTTAGGAGTGGAAACATGTTTTAAAAGTAAAGTTGGTGAAAATGCTTTAAGGTTAGCGATCCCTACTATTCAAAGTGAGGAGAGGGAACCAAAGGGAAGTATTTCTTCCACCTTAAACGCACCTAAACCCTTCAGTACCTTTTTCTTTTTTCTTTTTTTTATTTCTTCTTCTTATTTTTTATTTCTGAGAGACAGAGACAGCATGAGCAGGGGAGGGTCAGAGAGAGAGGGAGACACAATCTGAAACAGGCTCCAGGCTCTGAGCTAGCTGTCAGCACAGAGCCCGCTGGGGGCTCGAACCCACGAACCGCGAGATCATGACCTGAGCCGAAGTCGGACGCTTAACCGACTGAGCCACCCAGGCGCCCCTTCAGTACCTTTTTCAAACCTTCAAGTGTGAAACCTCAAAAGATTCCTACTTTTCAGAAGCATTGCAGAAATGTAACCGGAAAGTCATGCAGTTGTCTTAACTTTTTAGCAATCACTGAAGGAGCGCTTTTTGTTCCTTTGTAGTAAAATTGCTTTTTTGCAGCACTTTTAAAAATTGCCTCAAAACTTATGCTGCTATCTAGTACCTATCGTCAAGGGTATATTATTAATGGGAAAATAAATTTATAAAACCAACATGTAAATGTTTTCTAGTCTCAGCGTTTCTAAGTTAGAATTCCTTTTCATTCCTTTAGGTAAAGCAGTTCCAAGTTTATTCTGAATATTTAGTATTTGTCCTTTCGCGTGAGAGATTACAGAGGAGTGTGTTAGTTTTCTGTTGTTGTTGTAGTAACAAATACAAGCTTAGTGGTTTAGGTTTGTTAATCTTACAGTTCTGTAGTTAGAAGCCTAACATGGGTCTCAGCAAAGTAAAACCAAGTCATCAGGCGGAGTCACTTTTCCTTTCCAAAGGGTCATGTGTAGAATTCATTTCCTTTTTCATTCTAGTTGGCGGAATCCTGTTCTTGCAATTACAGGACTAAGTCCCTTTTTCCTTACTGATGTTCCTGGTTTGTAGAAACCACCCACATTTCTTGGATCCTGGCTTCTATCTTCAAAGCCAGCAACCATGGGTCCAGTAACTCCTGTGCTTGAAATCTTTCTTTTCTCCTGCTCGCCTCTTTCCAACTCTCTTCTTCCTTTCTCCAACACTGTTAAGGACCCATGTGATTATATTGGGCCCATGGGTAATCCAGAATACTTTCTCCCCTTTAAAGTCAACCATGAGCACCTTAAATTCCATTTGCAATCTTAATTTCCTTTAGCCACATAAAGTTACTATATTCACAGGTGTGACATCGGGATTAGGACTCAAGTATCTTTGGAGCCATAATTCTGCCTGTGTCATCTCAACGGAATATCATCTAGAATTTCCTATTTTCCTTGTTTAAGTACAGCAGCCTTAAGTTAATGTTTAGTTGCTTATAAGGCTGAATTGAGAAGTATGCAACCCATTTAGGGTGGGTTTATGGAGTGGTTTTTGCCAATTCTCTTACCTTATTTATTTATTTTGTCCAGCATTACAGACTTCCTTAGTTTTTTCCAAAGATCTCGGTTTGCTTCTCTTTGTTCGGAAATCACTTAACATTGATGAAGGAAGTTGAAGAGTTTTATTTTCCTTTTCTTGTATATTCCTAAATGTTGAGTGACTCTCCTTCTTACCCATATTTACTGTATTTTTGTTACAGTTTCGTGATTGTAGAGAAGAAGTCTTAAAATTTTTATATGTTTTCTTAGAAAAAATTGGCCAGAAGATCACACCTTATTCTCTTGATATTAAGGTAAGGAGAAAAAACATATACCTGCATCGATTGTAATTTATGGTGTAAGTTAAACTTGCATTTGTGTTTTATTCTTGCCTTTTTCATCGAGGAGTTTACTTATTGTGCTTGATTGTGTTAGAAATGAAGTGGGTTTTTCTTTTTAGATTTAATAAGCTAAGGCCTATATCAAAAACTGCTTTGCTGCATATAGGATAAATAAGTGTCTCATAAAAAGTCATACATAGTAAATTTGGTTTTTTGAATTGTGGGTAGATTTCAAAACACTTTAAGAAACAATTTTACAGAATTTTCCTGCTGGGTAAGATTCATATTTCATGTAGTTCATGTGTTCCTTTTGGCCCTAGTCTGAAAAGTTTGCCTTTCTTGTGCCTCCCATTTTCTTCCAACCTGCCTTCCTCAGGTTTTCTTATAAGTTGCTATGGAGCTAGCAATCACAAATTAAGTTGTTCTTTCTCAGACTTGTTTATACTTTCACCAAGTGCCACAGCTCAAGGTAAGTTGGTCCTGAATTGCTTCTAGTTCTTGGATATTCTAAGATTTGATGTATTCAATCTGGGGGTAATTTCTAAGAGGGTTTTTTTAATTAATCACAGTTACCTCTAATATATAAAGTAATAATCAGTCTTTTTTTTTTTTAATAGATTTCTAGTCTTTGTGGTTTAGAATCCTAACACAGTTGACCCTTGAATAACGGAGGCTTCCAGGCATTGACTCCTCCCCCAGCCTGCTTCATGCAGTTGAAAATCCATGTATTTGACTTTTGACTTCCCCAAAACTTAACTACCATAAGCCTACTGTTGACTGGAAGCTTTACCAATAAACATAAATAGTTGATTGACACATATTTTGTCTGCTCCGTGTCTTGTATATTGCATTCTTAAAATTGAGTAAGAGAGAAAAAATACTATTAAGAAAATCATAAGAGAAAATAAATTTACCGTACCGTATTTATCAAAGAAAATCAAGCCTGTGCTGTTCAAGAGTCACTGTGTTTTGAAAAATTGCCTCAGGAATAGAAATAACTAACATGCAGCGTTGCTTCATAGTTTACAAAGTTCCTTAATGTACAGTTTGTCTTACTTAATTTTACCACAACTCTCTGAGTTAGGTACTTTTAATCACTCTAGCTTATAAATGAGACTTGGAAGTTAAGAAAGTCACCCTCTGACCAGAGTGCCTCCTGGTTTTGTGAGGCTGAGTTGTCATTTTGTGGAGTCCGAACCATTATCTGGACTGCATTAGTTAACTTAAGTTTTTCATGCTTGCTTTCTTGACATGACAAGTGTTATGGGAGGTATGCAAGGAAGTGTAACTTTTTTTTTAATCTGCAGAGGTGTCCATTTACTTTGTGTTTTTGTTATTATTGTTGACATCGTTACCATAGCAAACTGCATAAATATCTTTAGTAATTTTTAACCTGTATGTTTATATACTCTAATATTATATTAAAATTTTTTTAATGTTTATTTTTGAGAGAGAGAGAGAGAGAGAGAGACAGAGTGTGAGCAGGGGGAAGGGGGCAGAGAGAGAGGGAGACACAGAATCTGAAGCAGGCTTCAGTCTCTGAGCTGTCAGCACAGAGCCTAACGTGGGGCTTAGACACTCCCAACTGTGAGATCATGACCTGAGCCGAAGTTGGATGCTTAACCGACTGAGCCACCCAGGCCCCCCAATCTAATATTATATTTTAAATAACTGCCAAATTATAGTATGTTGTATGTTGGTACGCTCCTCTCAGAAGTGTAGTTTTAGCTCTTGTGAAGTTTTCTAAGAACTAGGATGCTATCGATGATTTTGGTATGTTTCTTTTTAAAACCTAGAATACTTGCACTAGTGTTTCCACAAAAGATAAAGCTGCTAAATGTAGAATCTCAGCCCTGGATCTTCTTATTAAGGTAATTATATTATTTCTAAGTATGTGTGTTTCATATTATGTGTATATATAACTTATAAGGCAGAAAATTGGAGGTTTAAATTGTGTTTGGGTGAGAGATGTTGGAGGCTAGGCTTTGGTGACATTGATGTATGGACAAGATTTTCCAACTATCATCTGGTAATTCCTTGGCCCTTTGCTCTCAGACTCTTCTGGAAAGCAGAGGAAGGATTTCAGTTGTGAGGGAAATTAAGAGGAAAAGTAAGCAAGGAATTTATTGCTATTCTGTTAACTCTCGTTACTCTGACTCTTAAAATCTTTTTTTTTCTTTTCTTTTCTTTTTTTTTTTTTTTACAAATAGTTTATTGTCAAATTAGTTTCCACATAACACCCAGTGCTCATCCCCACAAGTGTCCTCCTCCATGCCCACCCCTCCTCCCCCCACATCCACCAGTCCTCAGTTTTTGTCAGCATTCAAGAGTCTCTCATGGTTTGCCTCTCTCCCTTTCCCCCACCATTTCCGCCCTTCTTCTTCCCCTTGGTCTTCTGTTAAGTTCCTCCTAATCCTCCTATACGTGCACACATATGATATTTGTCCTTCTCTGCCTGACTTATTTTGCTCAGCATAACGCCCTCAAGGTCCATCCATGTTGCTACACATGGCCAGATTTCATTGTTTCTCATTGCCATGTAGTATTCCATGGTATAGATAAAGCACATCTTCTTGATTCATTCATCTGTTGATGGACACTTAGGCTCTTTCCGTGTTTTAGCTATTGTGGAGAGTGCTGCTATGAACTGACTCTTAAAATCTAATGCTACAAAAAGTTGCTAGGCTTTGCATCATTAGTTGTTCTGAGTTCTTTCCTAAACCTTACCATGAAAGTGAGCCTATACATCATATTTAAGTACCTCTTGGGTGTCAGTCCCATCTATTTCCTCTCAAATGTATCTCTTTTTTTGCAATCTCTATTTTAGAATTTAGGTCTTGTTAGTCCTTAAGTGCCTCTGAGAGAATGGTTCTAACCATATTATTGGTTTCTTGGGAAGATCAAATTAAGTCTACACCCTCTTCCTCTTTGTAACCCTTGTGTTCTTCTATCACCCACCTCTTCCCAAATAGTCAGGCTAGATAGGTGTCCTGAGAGGCCAAGAAAGTCCCCAGACACACATGATTTTGGAGCTTTGTTGTGTAGAAACAGTGCAGTAGAGGAAACCTTGCCATTATTTTCCTATTTAGACAGTGCTAATTTGTATGATTTTAGTTACTTCGGACTTTAAGAAGTTCGAGACTCATGGATGAATTTGGAATTGGAGAATTATTTAGCAAATTCTATGGAGAACTTGCATCAAAAACAAGAATACAGGATATAGGTGAGATGCGTATAAATTTTATTTTTAAATGTTTTGATAAGTTAATGTTAAAAAATTAATGTAAAAATTAGGGTTTCTCAACGAAAGCATTTATATGTTTCACAGATGAATCCTTTTGGCCCAAACAAACCCAAATGGTAACAAACAGAAACACATGAAGACTTATGCTTATAAAAGTTTAATCTTTACCAAATGATTTCTTTCTTAAGTAGATTCCACACCCAATTTGGGGCTTGAACTCGTGACCTGGAGATTAAGAGTTTCATGCTGTACTGACTGAGCCAGCCAGGTGCCCCATGAAATAATTTCTTTAATTTCATTAAACACTGACAACACATGTCAAGTGTAACTTAAAATAGTAGGTTGGCATAAAATGTATCAGGGAAGATTCCAGTACATAAAACTATTTTTTTTATGTCTTATTATGAAATTATTTTTGAACTAAATATCTTCTCATTTTGTTATTCATACATTTTTGTTTTAATTTATGTAAGTGTAATTTTAGGTCTTTATCTAAAATTTATTTTTCAGTTTTAGAAAAAATATATGAGCTCCTAGGCGTATTCGGTGAAGTTCATCCTAGTGAGATGATAAATAATTCAGAAAACCTGTTCCGGGTTTTTTTGGGTGAACTTAAGACCCAGGTATGACAAACCTTATGCTATTCTGATTCCATAGATTTGATTGTGTTTTTCTCTTTTAATGGTATCTTTTTAAAAATTCTCCTTCTAGATGACATCAGCACTAAGAGAGCCCAAGCTGCCGGTTCTGGCAGGGTGTCTGAAGGGATTGTCTTCACTCATGTGCAACTTTACTAAATCCATGGAGGAAGGTATTGTTTAACTTCACTTGATTTTCCTTTCTTAGTTCAAAAATTAAAATTCTAAAATGGTTTCCCTGTTTTTTTTTTTGAACTTTAAACCAATTGTGGATTCACAGGCAGCTGTGAGAAATAATACAGATTCCATTTGTCCTTTACCCACTCTCTACTTTTGTAACTAGTACAAATTAGCACAGGATATTGACATTGATAAGTCTAACAACCTTACTCACATTTCACTAGTTTTAGTTAGGTGCATATCTTTCCGTGTGTGTATTTTGTTCTAGGCAGTTTTATCGTGTACATTTGTGTATGTACCATCACATTGAAGGTACTGAACAGGCTGTCAGCAAGAAGCCTACCTGCTACCCTTTCGTAGCCATAGCTACCTCTCTTCCCCATCTCCACGCCAAAACCACTACTTTTTGACTGTTGTGATTAATGCTGCTGGAAAATGGGTATGCCACTATCTGTTGGAGTCCCTACTTTCATTTTTTTTTTTTTGGAATTTCTGAATCATTGTAATTCTGTTTAATTTTTTGTCATATGGTTTTTCACAGCAGCTGCAACTATTTTATATTCCCACCAGGCTTCTAGTTACTTCCTATTTTTGCCAGTACTTGATATTTTCTGTTTTTGATAATAGCCTTCACAATGGGTGTGAGGTGATATCATTGTGGTTTTCATTTGCATTTCCCTTATGATTGGTAATGGTGAATGGCTTTTCATGTCCTTCTTGACTATATATTTTCTTTGGAGAGATATGTGTTTAACTTCTTTGCTCATTTTTTAATTGAATCATTTGACTTTTGTTGAATTGTAGAAATTCTTTATGTATTCTGTGTATCAGTTCCTTACCAAATATGTGATTTGCAAGTGTTTTCTCCCATTTTATGGGTTGCCTTTGTGTCCTTTGATATGTAAAAGTTTATTATTTTGATGAAGTCCAGTTTCTCTGTTTTTATTTTGTTGCTTGTGCTTTTATCATGTCCATGAAATCATTGCCAGATTCACTGTTGACTTGTTTTTGTGCCTTCATAAAAGTCCTTGGGCTCAGATGAGTCTGTGCCATTGGTCTATGTTATCTATCTCCCTGCCCAAATCGCACTGTCATTCATTCATTCATTCATTCATTCATTCATTCATAGTGTGGCATGGGGGTGAGAGCAGCAAGAGAGGAGACAGAGAGAATCCCAAGGAGGCTCTGTGCTGTCAGAGCAGTCTGACATGGGATTCAGTCTCACAAACCATGAGATCAAGACCTGAGCCGAAATTTTCCATGCAACCAACGGAGCCACCCAGACACCCCCACACTGTCTTTTTGACTGTGTAGCCTTCATGTAAAGCCTTAATCTAAAGTCCTCCCATTTTATTCTTCTTTTTCAAAATCATTTTAGTAAGTGCTGTGTCCTTCCATGTAAATTCTGGAATAAGTGTGTGTCACAGTCCTTGCTTGGATTTTGATGTTCATTTCTTTAAATCTGTTTATTAATCTGGAAAGAATTGACATCTTTGCTGTGTTGAATTTTCCAATCCATGAACATAATTTCTCTCTCCATTTATTTAGGTCTTTAATTTCTTCCATCAGCATTGTAATTCTTGAGATGCAGATACTTCCCTATCAAGTTTAAAGTCTGTTTAATATACTTGTTTTTATAGCTATCAATAACATTTTAAATATTATTTAAAGATTTGGAGGATAATCTAGGTTGGACAGCATTATGTGCATTATGAAATTTGATTCTTTTTAAAAGGCAAATAAAACTTTAAATTTTATTTAATTATTTATTTTAACATTTTATTTACTTTTGAGAGAGAGAGAGATAACGTGAGAAGGGGGTCAGAAAGAGAGGGAGACACAGAATCTGAAACAGGCTCCAGGCTTTGAGCTAGCTGTCTGCACAAAGCCTGATGCAGGGCTCGAACCCAGGAACCGTGAAATCATGACCTGAGCTGAAGTTAGATGCCCAACTGACTGAGCCACCCAGGTGCCCTGTAAAACTTTTAACCCTAATAACAGTTATCAAATTCTTCTTTCTCCTCTGAAGAATTGCTTTTATTAGGTTGCAAACATGAAATTCCAATATCCAGTGTTTTTATATTTCAATATCTAATGATTTTTGACCTACAAAAATAGTGATCTCATGTTTTAACTTAATATTTTTACTCAGCCTTTTTTTGTTTCTTACCAAGGATGTTTTAGTAGCTCTATGAGATTTCTCTTCCTTTATTTTCTCTCTCATTTGTCCCATATCCTGTCGTCACCTTCCAACTTCATCAGGTTCTTGCTCACAAGTCACCCATTTGAAGCCCTTATGATGCCCTTGAGATGAGTTGCTTCCTCTGGCTTCTATATTCTCCTATTTATTGATTTTTTAAAAAATTAAAAAGAATTTTTTTTAATTTACTTTTGAGAGAGAGGGAGACAGTGTGAGCAGGGGAGGGTCAGAGAGAGAAGGAAACACAATCTGAAACAGGCTCCAAGCTCTGAGCTGGTTGTCAGCACTGTGAGATCATGACCTGAGCCGAAGTCGGACACTTAACCGACTGAGCCACCCAGGCGCCCCTGTATTCTCCTATTTAAAAATAAATTTTTTAATGTTTTTATTTATATTTTTGAGAGAGAGAGAGAGAAAGCGCATGTGTACAAGCAGGGGAGGAGCAGACAGAGAGGGAAACACAGAATCTGAAGCAGGCTCCAGGCTCTGATCTGTCAGCACAGAGCCTGATATGGGGCTCAAACTTGTGAGCCATGAGATCATGACCTGAGCTGAAGTTAGATGCTTAACCCAGGCGCCCCTGTATTCTCCTACTATAGCATTTCCTATGAAGTATTTTTAATTTATCAGGTCATATGTTTATATTTGCCACTTGATGCTGTGGGCAGGTAATGTTGCTGAATTGTCAGTATACTTGATTGGTATATTAATTGATATTCAGTGAAAACATACACTTTAAGAAAAATAACAGCACCTATTGCTCATTTACCATGTGCTAAAGGCTATTCTAGAATAGTTGCAAGGAAAATTCCAGTAATAACTCTCTAAGATAGGTAATAATGTTCTGTTTCCTAAATTAGGAAGTTAGACCTAATAAGACAGTTACTTGCCTGAAGTCACATAACTGAAGCGGTAACTGAGTAATGGCTCCCCAAAATGTCTTCATTCTGATCTCCTGAAGCCCACAAAGGAAGACAGCCCTGCTGACACCCTGATTTTACCTCAGGGAGACCCATTTCAGACTTCTCATCTCCAGAACTGATCAGTAACCAATTTGTACTTTTTAAAACCACTCACTTTTGTTTTTGGTTTTTTTTTTAGTGGAGTCATATATGCTAATTTTATTTTTACTTTTTTCAGATCTCAAAATTTAGAATTAATACTTTATGATACAGATTTTTCCATTCAAGAGGGCACTTGTGGGGATGCGCGCTGGGTGTTATGTGGAAACTAATTTGACAATAAAACCACTCACTTTGTGATAGTTTGTTATAGCAGCAGTAGGAGAGTATGTAACTGGTAAGTGGCAGCACTGGGATTTAAGCCTCTGTCTGAGGCTGTAATTTATTGTTTTTCTGTTGTATAATGATCATGTGACTTCAAGAACAAAATGATAATACTAATGTTTTCATTCATATGGTATGTGTTTCCTGGGTGCCTTCTATCTAAAGAGTAATTAGGTTTATTGGATATAGTGATCAGATTTACCAAGTTCCTACCATCATGAACTCAGTCTAGTAGAGGAAACGGACTAATAGACATGAACAAGCTATTACAGATTTCGAGGTTCAATAATGCAAACAGGTTTGGTACAGTGAATAGGAATATCAAGAGTGTGGAGAGGGTGGAAGGTATACCCAGCTTGCTGGTTCTTTTTGAGGAGACAGTCAGAAGCTAAGGCCAATAGGATGTCAAGGAGCCAGCTGGGAGAGAGCTCAAAAGAGCCTTCCAGGCAGAGGGACCGGCAAGTACTCAGGCCTCAAGCCTGGCCAGCGCACAAGGGTCAGAGGGGTTCAGGAAAGTTGGCATGTCTGTAGCTCAGTGGTGCACACAGAGTGCTTGGGGGAGAGATGGCACAAGATGTGGGATCAGTGCATGAGGGGCTCCTGAGCTGGAATTTCATTCCAGATGGGATGGGAAGCCATGTCTTTTCTCTAATGAATAGGTATGAGTAGTTGATGTTTTAGAAAGGTCTCCTTGACTGCTGCCATTGGATGTGAGATTTGTTTTAGTATAGTATTAAAAGACTTTGCTCTTGAGTATGGCTGTGAGCAACTGAAGTGTTGCAGTCGTGATTAAGCAGGATGGGATGGGGGAGGATAGGTTTCAGGCAAAAATCTGGCTTTTGTTTTGGACATGTTTACCATGTTATGGAACATCTCAGATGTTAAGTGTGCATTGTATCTGTAAGACTGAATCTTGTAGGAGAAATTAGACATCAGGATATAAATTTGAAAGTCTTCAGCATAGAGGTAATATGTGAAGCAGTGAGTGTGGGCCAGATTACCTAGGGAGTAGGTGCAGGTCACGGATGTAAGGGGCTTTGCCCTGGGAGGAGTTTGAATGCAAAGCTACCAGAGCTGTAGAGTTAGCCCAGCTCAACAAGGGCAGCTTCAGTTGAGTGTCAGGATAGGCTAGACAGAGCAGTTTGAGGGTTACGGTGAAGACAAGGTCGGAATGGAAGGGAGGAAGTGGAGGCTATCTGCATAAAACCCGTTAGAGAAATCTTAACAGAAGAGACCAAAGAAATATAGTATAGCTGATGGAGACATGGTGGTCAGAGAGGATTTTTACAAATAGATAACTAGAGTTCATACACTTATATTCCTAGCCAAAAAAGGAGAAACAACACAAGTGTCTATCAACAGATGAATGAATAAATAAATATGGTATAGACACACAACAGAATGTCACTCAGCCTTTAAAAAAGAAGGAAATACTGTCCCCTTGCTACAACATGTGGACTTGACATTATACTAAGTGAGGTAAACCAGTCACAAATGTATAAATATGAGGCAGCAGGAACAGGGACGTTCATGAAGTAGAATTGAGGTTCCTAGGGGGTGGGGACGGTGTCAGTGTTTAATGGATACATCCCTCTGTAGGGGATAATGAAAACGTTTTGGCTATAGATAATGGTGGTGAGTATACAACAATGTGAATGTATTTAATGCCACGGAATTGTACACTTACATATAGTTAGCATGGTAAATACTGTTACATATATTTTACTGCAACAGAAAAGTAAATACAAGAGCATCCTTGTAGAGGGAGTGGTCCACTAGAAAGCAGAGGTGGAAGAGCGCTTGGATAGGTCAGTCAGTTGAGTGTCTGACTCTTGATACCTGCTCAGGTCATGATCTGAATGGTTTGAGTTCAAGCCCCGAGTCAGACTCTGCGCTAACAGCATGGAGCTTGCTTGGGATTCTCTCTCTCCCTCTCTGCCCTTCCTCTGTACTCAGTTGCTCCCTCTCAAAATAAATAAATAAACTTAAAATCAGAGGTGGACACAGGAGAATGGACAGCGAGAGGCAGACCCTGGAGGTGGTATCCCTTCCCACCACTCAGAGCTAAGGCCCTTCCATCCCTGTGCCTCACTGTGTTCAACTGAGTCTACACATTCTAGACCAGCTGTGCGCTGACACGTGCCTGGTACCCTTGAGTCTGCACTCCTCCGTTTACATAGTTACTTGGTATTAGAATGACCTTTTTTACAGTTAGTTTCCATTCTTTTAGGCCCAGCTCAAGTGCTGCCTTGTCTGCAAATCCTGTCTTGAATACTCACAGCCAGAAGAAATCTCTCCTTGTATTAAATTCCAGAGGAGCTTTTTTTTTTTTAATGTTTTATTTTTTTTCTGGGAGAGTGAGAGAGAGACAGCGTGAGCAGGGGAGGGTCAGAGAGAGAGGGAGTCACAGACTGAAACAGGCTCCAGGCTCTGAGCTGGCAGTCAGCACAGAGCCCGACGCGGGGCTCGAACCCACGAACCGCGAGATCATGACCTAAGCGAAAGTCGGACGCTTAACCGACTAAGCCACCCAGGCGCCCCAGAGGAGCTTTTTAACTATCTCTATGTTTCTTGTCCTCTTAAGTCCTCTCTGACCCCTTCTCCCTCTATTTTCTGTCACATTTGGTCTCTGCTTTCAAATGTATTAGTCCCGTCCATGAAAGCAAACAATTTTTGAGCCTGTCTGGTTTGGAAGTCACTGTTACAAAGGCAGAGAGCTTAATGATAAGTAAAGCCTGGTGTCTGGACAGCTGAGGTGAATCTCCTTGTGGGAGATGGATGTGATGTCCATCAGGTCAGGATACGAGCCTTGGGTTATACTTGTGCGCCTGTTTAATTTTCTCTTTAGGGTGATAAGTTTACTAAGGTCAAAGATCATATTTTATTCATATTTGTAATGTGTACTGTGGCATATACCGTGTGCTGAAGGAATGCCTGGAAGTCCCAGGAGGATGGTCATGTGTTTAGGCTTATGTAATCTTGCAAACAACTCTCAGAGAAGCTGTTTAGTGTCCCTTTTTATAGATAAGAAGACTGAGGCTCTGAGAGATTACTTAACAGAGCTTGTAGGTGATGAGTTGGAATTGAAACCCATTTTGTTAGTTCACATTTTCTTCTTTTTTCACTACAGTAATAAGTGTAGCAGTCGTAGCTTGCAGCTCACCAGCTGAAATGAATGATAGCAGACATGATTCCTTAATCATGTTGGTTGTAAAGCATTTGCGAGGTTTGTCAGGTAATACTGTTGGGATTTGTAACAGGCTTCTTTCTGTTTTTACCCAGATCCCCAGACTTCAAGGGAGGTTTTTGATTTTACATTAAAGGCAATTCGTCCTCAGGTAGGACTAATACTACTCTAATTCTTCTATAACTAAGACTTGTGATTGTTAAACATTGATGGTAATTTTTTTTTTGAATAGATTGATCTGAAGAGATATGCTGTACCCTTAGGTAAGACTGTGGGTAATTACAGATTATTAAATTGAATTGTTGAGTAAACATTTGCTTAAACTATGAGTGAAAGTAAGTGTGATAATGTCTGTGATGTTTCACGTGCAGTTATTTACAGGGAGGCTTTTAGAGACTTTGTGTTTAGCATACAAACTCCAGTTATATGGTCACACTTATATTACATAATGTAAAAAAATTGCTTTAGAACACCTTTCAGGGGTTCCAGATTGTTTGATTCTGACTTTAAATAAGCCCTGATCCTACTTCTGAACTTTGTTTGGGGATCACTGGCCTGTTGATTCAAATGGAGGTTGGCAGCATTAGCACAGTGATTAGGATCTGTAAGTTATTATAAAGATAGTGGATCTTCATGAACAGTCCTAGTTTTTTGTTTTTTTTTTTTTTTTTACAAATAGTTTATTGTCAAATTAGTTTCCACATAACACTCAGTGCTCATCCCCACAAGTGTCCTCCTCCATGCCCTTCCCCCCTCCCCCCCACATCCATCAGTCCTCAGTTTTTGTCAGCATTCAAGAGTCTCTCATGGTTTGCCTCTCTCCCTTTCCCCCACCATTTCCGCCCTTCTTCTCCCCCTTGTTCCTCGTCAAGTTCCTCCTAATCCTCCTATTCGTGCAAACATATGATATTTGTCCTTCTCTGCCTGACTTCTTTCGCTCAGCATAACACCCTCAAGGTCCATCCATGTTGCTACACATGGCCAGATTTCATTGTTTCTCATTGCCATGTAGTAATCCATGGTATAGATAAACCACATCTTCTTGATCCATTCATCTGTTGATGGACACTTAGCCTCTTTCCATGTTTTAGCTATTGTGGAGAGTGCTGCTATGAACATTGGGGTACATGTGCTCCTATGCCTCAGCATTTCTGTATCCCTTGGGTAAATTCCTAGCAGTGCTATTGCTGGGTCCTAGGGGAGTTCTATTGTTAGTTTCCTGAGGAACCTTCACACTGTTTTCCAGAGGGGCTGTACCAGTTTACATTCCCACCAACAGTGTAGAAGGGTGCCCGTTTCTCCCCATCCTCGCCAGCATCTAGAGTTCTCTGATTGGCTCATTTTAGCCACTCTGACTGGCGTGAGGTGGTATCTCAGTGTGGTTTTGATTTGTATTTCCCTGATGAGGAGGGATGCTGAGCATCGTTTCATGTGTCTGTTGGCCATCTGGATGATGAACAGTCTTAGTTTTGACTGAAGCTTTCTTAGTTTTTTTGTTCTGCCTTTTGTTATTCTGTTTTAAATATAATGGTTTTTTCGATTGCAGCTGGCTTATGCTTATTTACCCTGCATGCATCTCAGTTTAGCACCTGCCTCATGGACAACTATGTCTCTTTGTTTGAAGTAGTGTCAAAATGGTGTAGCCATACGAATGTAGAAGTGAAGAAAGCTGCACATTGAGCTCTGGAATCTTTTCTGAAACAGGTATGAACTCAACTTTTATTTTAAAATATTTTTTCCCTGCAAAAAATTAAATTCCAGTCTTGTGCGTGCACATTTGAAAAATGAAAACAGGTTATTTTTTTAACTTCTGCAGTATTTAAATAAAAAAGTTTGCTTATCAGTCAGCTGCATTGGTGGCAGCAGGACTGAAAGAAATATAGGAATATCCCAGATCTGATCACAGCCCCAGAGGCAAGACTGGGGGTCTGCTAGACATGAAAGCGGCCATAAGGAGGTAGAAGGAAGAAGACTGGGAGGTCGTGTGTCCTCTGAGCCAGGAGCAGCCAGGTCGGGGTGGTCGGGGTAGAATAGAAACCTATTTCCCGAGAGGTCCGGCCAAGCTGTCAGTGTTAAGAAGGTTGTGTTTGTTTCACATGACTTCAAGAATAAGGAGAGTCCATTTGCCCTTTTGTATTTTCTGTCTAGGTAGGATGTGATTATAGAATTGAGGCTGAAAATTTGGAAACCTGTTGGCTAGGGAGAATGTGCTATGGCTCTCAGCATCCAGAGGTGTCTAGAAATACCAGGTGTTTAGGCCAGGTGTTACAGAATTAGACTCTTTGGGTTGGCTCTGATGGGAAACTCTGAAGATGCACCAAAAGTTTTGTTTGGAGCAGTGTTATAAATGGTAGTTAAATTTACAAGCTAGGCCCTGAAGACCTACCTGAAATGTGGCACAGACAGTATCCCATTGTAGGAATATGACAGTCTGTTTATGGACAGTCGGGTTGTTCCCATTTCGATTTTTTGTTTGTTTTTTTTAAATGAAACAGTTGATTGGGCGCCTGGGTAGCTCAGTTGGTTAAGCATCCAACTTTGGCTTAGGTTATGATCTTGTGGTCCATGAGTTCAAGCCCCATGTCAGGCTTCGTGCTGACAGTTCAGAGCCTGGAGCCTGCTCGGATTCTGTGTCTCCCTCTCTTTTTGCCCCTCCCCCGTTCACACTCTGTCTCTCTCTTTCTCAAAAATAAATAAACATTAAAGAAAAAATTAAAATCAATAAATAAGACAGTTGAGAACATTTGTGACCAAGTGTTTTTGTGGACATATGCTTTCACTTCTCTTGAGTAAAAACCTAGAAGCAGAATTGCTGGGTCATGTGGTAGATATATATGAAACTATAAGAAACTACTAGATTCTTTTCAAACTGGTTGCACCATCTTACATTCTCAACACCAAGGCATAGGAGTTTCTGTCAGCCCATATCCCAATCAGCACAAGGGATTGTTGGTCTTTTCAATTTTAGCTGTTCTCATGGGTGTATGATACTATCTTGCGGTGGTTATAAATTTGAATTTCCATGGTGACTGTTGATAATAATCTTTTTTTCCTCTAGTTATTAGCCATACTTTTAAAATTTTTAATTTTTTAAGTTTACATCCAAGTTAATTAACGTATAGTGAGTGCAACAATGATTTAAGGAATAGATTTCTTAATACCCTTTACCCATTTAGCCCATCACTCCCTCCCACAACGCCTCCAGCAACCCTCTATAGTTAAGAGTCTCTTATGTTTTGTCCCCATCCTTGTTTTTATATTATTTTTGCTTCCCCTCCTTTATGTTCCTCTGTTTTGTATCTTAAATTCCTCATATGAGGGGCACCTGGGTGGCTCAGTTGGTTAAGCATACAACTTTGACTCAGGTCATGATCTCACAGTTTGTGAGTTCAAGCCCTGAGTCGGGCTCTGTGCTGACAGCTAGCTCAGAGCCTGGAGCCTGTTTCAGATTCTGTGTCTCCCTCTCTCTCTGACCCTCCCCTGTTCATGCTGTCTCTTTCTCTCAGAAATTAAAAAAAAAAAAAATTAAAAAAATTACTCATGAGTGGTTATATGGTATCATCTTTTTCTGACTAATTTTGCTTAGCATAATACCCTCCAGTTCCATCCACATAGTTGCAAATGGCAAGATTTCATTCTTTTTGATTGCTGAGTAATACTCTGTTATATATATACATATACCACATCTTCTTTATCCATTCATCTGTCAATGGACATTTGGGCTCTTTCCATATTTTAGCTATTGTCGATATATAAATGTTGGGGTGCATGTGCCTCTTCAAAACAGCACACTTTTATCTCGTGGATAAATACCTAGTAGTTCAGTTGCTGGGTCATAGGGTACTTTTTATTTTTTGAGAAACCTCCATACTGTTTTCTGGAGTGGCTGCACCAGTTTCCCTTCCCACTAGAAGTGGAAAAGAGATCCTCTTTCTCCACATCCTTGCTAACATCTGTTGCCTGAGTTGTTAATGTTTGCCATTTTGACACGTGTGAGGTGGTATCTCGGTGTGGTTTTGATTTGTATTTTTCTGATGATGAATGATATTGAGCATCTTTTCATGTGTCGGTTAGCCATCTGGATGTCTTCTTTGGAGAAGTGTCTTCTCACATCTTTTGCCCATTTCTTCACTGGATTATTTGTTTTTTGGGTGTTTAGTTCGATAATTTCTCTATAGATTTTGTATACTAACCGTTTATCTGTCATTTGCAAATATTGTCTCCCATTCCGTCGGATGCCTTTTAGTTTTGCTGTTTGTTTCCTTCTCTGTGCAGAAGCTTTTTTGTCTTGATGAAGTCAAAGATGAAGTTCATCTTTGTTTTTGTAGAAACCGTTTATAAATGTGAGAACATTATAATATGTTCATAAAGAGAAAAAGTATTCTGTGATTAAGTTGATGGTGTTTGTTTACTTCTTGAGGAACATGTTCTTTAAAAAAAACTTTTTATTTTAATGTTTATTTATTTTTGATAGAGACGGAGCATGCGTTGGGGAGGGACATAGAAAGGGAGACACAGAATTGGAAGTAGGCTCCAGGCTCTGAGCTGTCTGCACAGAGCCTGATGCGGGGCTTGAACTCATGAACCGTGAGATCAGACGAACGTGTTCTTGATATGCTTGTGAAGAAGGAAATTCTGAGGCAGTAAGTATGATACCCCATTCTTCTAAAATAACTGGGGTTTTGTGTGGGATTAGGGTGTGTGTTGGTAGTTTGTCAATAGAAGGGTTGATACCTATTTTCTGCTTTTGATAATTATGATTCTTTCTATTCTTGTCTTGGACAGGCTTTGTGTTGAAATTAGGAATGCTTTCTTGAACACTTGTGTTAGTTCTTACATTTAGGTTACTGTCCCTTAGTTTGGTAGATAGAGATCTACCGGATTCTCAAAGTACTTTTTCCCCTTGCCTCACCTAATTCAAACTTTAGAGTTTGTAGCTTCTTCTTTTGACAGATGAGATGCTTCATCTTTCTTTCTGACTGTGAGTTCTGAGCTCTTGTTCTGTGTTACCCTACTTAGACACTGAGTCAGTTGACTTCTGAACTCGCTGGTCATTGGGTGTGCAGGACTCCACAACACACTGTGAGATACAGATGGGCTCTAACCAGGCTTCCTGCTACACTGGGGAGCCTAAATGCAAAACCTGGTTTTTACGCATTCTCATCTTCAGTCCCTTTTTGTAGGAGAAATGTATCCTGTATAATAAAGGCTTGTTTGCGAGTGTTTTTTCTGAACATGGTGCAGACTGAGCAAATGAGAGCAGCAGTTCTTTGTCAGTAAAAGCAATTGTGTGGAATTATAACAACATATTGATAATATCCAATTAACCAATCTAGCCTTTTTACATTTGTCTAGATTCTTAGTCCTTTGTTTTGGTATTAAATATTTCTAAAAAACAAACATTATGCAATTGCAGATCTCTTCTATGGTGGCAAAAGATGCAGAAATGCATAAGAATAAGCTGCAGTACTTTATGGAGCAATTCTACGGAATTATCCGGAACATGGATTCAAACAGCAAGGACTTATCTATTGCAATTCGTGGATACGGACTTTTTGCAGGAGTATGTGGCTCATTAATTTACTCTGATCTTTTTTATTTTCGTTTGAACGTTTAAAGGAATATGATGTGTTGTTTTTGAACAGCATCTCACACTTGTGACAATATTATTGTTACTTGCTTTGTTGTTAACTTGTTTTTTCAGTGCCAACTATGTACTAGGATTTTGTACATATATTACCTCAGATTCTCATAACTCTCCTACAAGCTCTCATTCCACTTTACAAATGAGGAAACAAACCCAGAGAAATGGAGTAACTTGTCAAAGGACACAGTAATTGACGGAGCCATGATATAAAGGCAACTCATTTACAGTATACTGCCCATTATTTATGAAGTCAACTCATTTACAGTATACTGCCCATTATTTATGAAGTAGAATTTTAGTTGGTGTCACACAGTAATTTGGAAAGAGAGATTCTTATGACAGGAGTGTATTTAAGAATACTGATAGGAACGATAGTTATTTCCCTCTTAGTAGATCTCTGTGACTTCTACTTTATAGAGAACATGGATTGCTACCTTTCTCTCTACAGATCTGCCCATGAGTATCTACTCCCTTTTTCAGGGAAGGAAGGTCCCTCTTCCCACCTTTCTACTCTTACTACTCATTCCATCTGAGAATTTCCTTATTTGCTCCCAAATGATCATTCTACCTCTTGCTTTTTTAAAATCTTGATTTCTATTAGTCTTTATTGGGTCCTTTAAATATATTTAGGGCAGAAGAACCTATATGTGAGAAGGCTCAGATGTAAATGAAAACTTGGAATTTTTTTAAGAGAGTTTGCACGTGTACACATGTGTGAGCAGGGGAGGGGAAGAGGAATAAAGAGAGAAAATATGAAGTAAGTTTTATGCCTGGTGCAGAGCCTGACTCAAGGCTTGATCCTACCACTGTGGGATAATGACATGAGCCAAAATCAAGAGTTAGATGCTCAACCCCGATTGAGCCACCCAGGCTCCCTGAGAACATGGAATTTTTAACTTTATACACAGCAGTCTAACCTACTTCAACTTGTTTACTGGTTAGATATGTTCACAGTGTAGCTGGAGTGTGATAGTCAAGAATAAAGAGAGAGGGACTCTAAAAAGATTAACTAGTCAGATCCTCAGGGAAGCTCGATTAGATCTGAAGTGCAAAGAAGCCTTTGTAAAATCTGAAGCTGGATAGTAGTAGTATCAGATTTATGAGTGATGCAGGTAGCTCTGGGTGTACTGTGCAGTGTGGTGTGGTGTAGTAGCGTATTCCGGCTTTGAGTTCACTTCTGTTTCTCCTTCCCGGGGATTAGCCTCATGGTGCAGAGACTGCATCTAATTGGTCTCTGATAGTTACCATCTAAGCAGTATCTAGAATAGTTATGACAATCACTAGATGTTTTGTGTATAAATACTTAAAATATCATTACAGAGTATTTTAAGAAGCATCTTTATGAGATATGCTATATTTTATAACTGTCTCATCTCCATTAAAAAGCTTGTTCATATTCAGCTTATAATCATATGGCTTAACATGACACTTTAAATCTTATTATTTTGACATTGACGAGATTGATACTTTTGTTTACCTTTCTGAAAGCCTTGCAAGGTTATAAATGCGAAAGATGTTGACTTCATGTATGTAGAACTTATTCAGCGCTGCAAACAGCTCTTCCTCACCCAGACAGACACTGTTGATGACCACATTTACCACATGCCAAGGTTCCTCCAGTCTATTGCAAGTGTCTTGCTTTACCTTGATACAGTAAGTGAAACAGTCAGTTAAGCTGAGCACTATTTTAATATTTAAATTCAGTTCTTCAGATAATTTGACAAAGTCATAGGAATTATATGTATTCAGTATAGGCACCGTTGTGATCAAGGTGACACTTTTAATTAGTATTTTGTGTTAATTATTGTCATGAAGCTTGACTTTTAGTTATCCAAAGCAGGAAAATTAATTTGTTACTTGTTCTGTTTTTCTAAAAAGATTAAGATTGTTGCTTGGGGTAGAATTGCACCTTAAGTATCAGACAGTTTTACTCTTTTTTAGGCAATCACACTATTAACCTTATTAGTAGATTAGGTATAAGGCCGGTTTTTCATTTATCTAATGTGTGTCTACTTGAGTTGTAATTATTTTAGATATTTATATTATTCCTTTATTTCCTCCTGTAACTTTTAGTTTGCTGTCCATTTCTGGTAGGTTCCTGAGGTGTATACTCCTGTTCTGGAACATCTCCTTGTGGCACAGATAGACAGTTTCCCACAATATAGTCCAAAAATGCAGTCAGTGTGTTGTAAAGCCATAGTAAAAGTTTTCCTGGCGTTGCGGGGGAAAGGACCCATTCTCTGGAATTGCATCAGTACTGTGGGTAAGTTTGGAACTCACTCTTGTTTCTATGATGATGAATACTTAGCATGTTGTTTGATATAGATATTTTTTGTATCTTTTGATGCCTCTTGGGGAACTAATGTGTTGGTGGATCAGAATCTCCTTTTTCATCCTTTTTTTAAAATCTTTTTTCTCCCTTTTGCTCCTGAATCTTAATAGTCTAAAATTTTACATGGAAGGTATTGATAGATTTTAAGGGAAAGCTTGGGAGGTGTTGTTATGTTTCGTAAATAGTGGCTTTCATTTTTGTTGAGTGTTTGGTTGTACTTTGTGATGTTGCCTTCATTTCTGTTTTCATTTTATTTTTTCAGTGCATCAGGGTTTAATCAGAATCTGTTCTAAGCCCGTGATCCTTCAAAAGGTAAATTCTGAATCTGTTTTGAAAATTACTCTTTTGTCACTGAAAGTTAGAAGTGATGATGGGATCTTTAGTCTGTAAGTATACAAAAATGGCCTTTTTAGTTATTAGCCATGCCTCGTAGTTTGAAAACTATAGGACATAATGCCTCTATTTTTTCAGGTGAATAAATTCCTCAGTTATGGGACATTCTTTTTTTTTATTTATTTTTATTTTTTTTAATACTTTTATTTATTTCTAGGAGAAAGAGAGGGAGACAGCGTGAGCAGGGGAGGGTCAGAGAGAGAGGGAGACACAGACTCTGAAATAGGCTCCAGGCTCTGAGCTGGCAGTCAGCACAGAGCCCGACGCGGGGCTCGAACCCACGAGCCGTGAGATCATGACCCAAGCGAAAGTCGGACGCTTAACCGACTAAGCCACCCAGGCGCCCCAGTTATGGGACATTCTTAAATGTAACTTACTGTTATTTACACATTTTTACAAGAAGGGAGTGGCTTCTCTTTTGGAACTCTGAGACAGAATACTTAGGCGCATCATGGGAGGCATATGTTAGTTACTTGAAGTTGTAGGCAGTAGTATGAGGTGGGAGATGGACCTGCATAGGACAGTGAGGTAAGTGACCTTAACAGGTTCCTTGGGCATTGTTTAAATTTTTTAAAAAAATTTTTTAAATTTTTTAATGTTTTATTTATTTCTGAGAGAGAGAGAGAGCGCATGAGCAGGGGAAGGTCAGAGAGGGAGACACAGAATCTGAAACAGGCTCCAGGCTCTGACCTATCAGCACAGAGCCCGACGCGGGGCTCGAACCCACAAACCATGAGATCATGACCTGAGCCGAAGTCGGGCGCTTAACTGACTGAGCCACCCAGGCGCCCCTGTTTTAAAAGATTTTTTAATTCATCACTATTATAGCCCCAGTTAGAAAAATTATGATTTTTTTTTTTAGCTTGCTTGCGTATATTCCTATCATGCTGTACTATCTTCCTCAATCAAATTGGTATCTGATGAGAGAATGTTTTAGCTTAGGAAATTCTGAAAATCAAAACATTCTGGCAGCCATGATTCTTTTGTGAATCCACCAGTAAGTATTGGTGTGTTGTCTTCCTGCCCAGGGTGCAGAGTCTGAATCTGAAGACTACCGTGCATCAGGGGAAGTTAGAACTGGCAGATGGAAAGTGCCCACATATAAAGACTATTTGGATCTTTTTAGAAGTCTCCTGAGTTGTGACCAGATGATGGTAAAAATGACTATTTTAAAGCCACGAAAGTACCCTAGTTCCTCTTTATTAGTCTCCATAGTTTTACCCTTAAGACTTAAAAATTTCAGAGTTATATTTTACTAACTATTCAGTTGTTTTATTTTCAAAGTACTTCATGTAGTAAAAAATTTAAATGCTGTACTGTAGGAACAAAATCATAGAACTCATGTAAACTTAATAATTGCTATAGCTAAGTCCTCATTTCATCTGTGAGTAGCCAGTGGTAGTATGTTTGATGCTAAGTTATTCTTCCTAACAGATCCACCCTCTTATGTAACAAAAGTACAACAATATTATCACCATGGAAGAAGCTATTCTTTTTTTATTTGTTAAAAATGAAGATTAAAAAAAAGATGAAGATCTAACTCAGTAGTGTGAAGAAGATGGGTGCATGGTTTTTTTATGTCATTTATGATGAGAATAATGCCTCCTGCTTAATGTTTCTGATAGATGTTTCTCTAATGTCTGCTTTAAGCCAAGTTCTGGCTACCATTTCAGCATAAACTTTGGCAAAGCATTCTACCCTAGGAAAAACAGGTTATGTCCGTAGATGATTTCTGTTCTGTCTTAGGAGTTTTTAGTTGTTTTCTTACTGAAATAAAATAGTATGGCAGTGTTTGTAATTTTACCTACAATATTTCTTTAGTGTATATGGTGTTAGGTATTCCTCTATTTTGAGGTTAAGTTCCATAGAATATTTGACTGAGTAAAGGCAGAGCCATTGGCTTGTATTTTTGGAATAGTTGAATAGTTTCACTTAAAATGTTGATTTATTTTGAGAGAGAGAGACAAAGAGAGCAAGCAGGGAAGGGGCAAAGAGACATAGAGAGAGAGAATCCCAGGCAGGCTTTGTGCTTCCAGTGCAGAGCCGACATGGGGCTTGAACTCATGAATCATGAGATCGTGACTTGAGCCGAAACCAAGTCAATGTTTAACTGACTGAGTACCCAGGTGCACCAGAGTAGTTTTACTTATAAAGAAATGGTCAATTATGGGGCACTTGGGTGGCTCAGTCAGTTAAGTGTCTGACTTTGGCTCAGGTCATGATCTCATTGTTTGTGGGTTTGAGTCCCGCACCAGGTTCTGTGTTGACAGCTAGCTCAGAGCCTGGAGCCTGCTTCAGATTCTGTGTCTCCCTCTCTCTCTGACTCTCCCCTGCTCACAGTGTCTCTCTCTCTCTCTCAGAAATAAATAAAACATTTAAACAATTTTTTAAAAATAAAGAAATGGTAAATTATACCTTTAAGTTCAGTTTGAGGATAGGTGAGCATTGATTCACACGTATGTATGTTTATATGTATGTAAGCATGGTTATATAGAAACATATATGCACGTGTATTTGTATCAACATGTATATAATGTGTGTGTGTATAGTATACATAAGTGTTTTTACACACACACATTAAGTGGGATAAATGCTTTGATGAGGACTGGCCTAAATCTTCTCATTTGCTACTTTGTACTTAGTAAGTATCTGTTAACGTACGTATAGGTAAGTCCTATCTGACTTAAATGATATTGTCCTAATAATTTTGGAAAGTGTCTCTATTTTGCAGCTTGAAAACCTCCAGGTAAATCTCCTACAGTTTACACAGAAGTTGCTCTAATATCCAAATATACAAGTACATAGATGCATTGTAATTTAATATGGCTATTGATACTTTTTTGTATAAAATTTTCAAGTTGAATACTTTTCTTTATTTTAAAGGATTCTTTTTTAGCAGATGAAGCATTTCTCTTTGTGAATCCCTCCCTTCAAAGTCTGAATCGTTTGCTATATGATGAATTTGTCAAATCAGTTTTGAAGATTCTTGAGAAATTGGATCTTACACTAGAGAAACAGAACGCTGGGGGACATGAGGTTAGAAGTTTTTGTCAATAATAATTTTGCCTCATTTTTATAGCAGCTCTCTTTGGATGTAAGCATCCAGGGGGTAATAGCACATTTATTGACTATTAGAGGAAATTGATCTCTGCAGCATTCATGTGTGTCATTGATACTTGGCTATTTAAATAGCTCAGTGTGTAGAAAATGTTATCTCTAGATTGTTCAAAAAGTAATTTCTATGTTTAATATTTGAAAACCATTTATTTTTAAAAGTTGTTTATTATGCTTGTTACTCATTTCTTAGGAATAGTAAAGAGTCAAGTATTCCTTTGTATAAAGGTGACTTATTGTAGTAGGATAGGGAACCCTGGGATTCCTTTTGTTTATAGCTGAGGAAACTCCAGACTTTGGGTGCAGAACGTTCAATGTGTTCTTGAGAAAGTAGAATATAGGCAATAGGGAGGAAAGGAAGAATACACCCTCCTTTTTTCTTGTATCCAGATTTCCTGGCCTGTGTGAGAGGTAAGTCATGGTTTAAGCCTGCCAGCCAGAAGCCACTGTGCTCTTCTCTGAGGACGTGTTTTAGGAAAGCACGATGGGAGTGACCCTAGTGTCAAAGGACTTAAGTTCCAATGGGAAACATCTAATTTGCTTTTCAGCTCGGGGATTTTTTTCTTGGACTAGATTATGCTCGTTAGGACATAGTACATAGCACTTCCACTGTAATACTGTGAAGTTAGACAAAAGATAATGGAGGGATTATGCAGAGGATAAAGGAAGCAGTAACTGTACTGCATTTGTATTGTCCTACTTTTTTATGCTGGTTGACGGAAACAGCAGTAGTTTTCATGTTTTGCGTACGTCTAAAATAATTTCATTAAAAAACTTGCCAACATGGACTTCCTGGAACTCTGTCAGCCAACAAACCTGCTTTTTAGGACACATGTCCTTGTCACTTTTGTTGTCTTCAGTGGCTTCCTTGCACTTTCTTTCTCTTCTTGTTTTCTCTCGTCTGTTTCCTGCCTTTCACTTTACTTCCAGTAGGGCAGTGGTCACCTCTTGCGACCATTTCTCAAGTAAACCTGGCATCTGCCCTTATCCTCCTCTACAGCTTCCAGTCTGTATTTCTAACTACTTGTTTAACATTTCCACCTGAAATTGATAACATAGGCATAGTCTGCTCATAGTGAGTACTGTCGCTTAATACTGTTAACTATTCCTGTTTCTCGGTTTGAAACCTCCGAGTCCTTATGGACACATTCTGATGTTCTGAACTTCTACCTCTGTCAAAGCAGCATTGCTAATTCCTTCAAGAAGTGATAGCCCTACCCCTTCATATTTTTGTATTTGTACCATTCTTTAATCACTTCACTTTCTCACTTCCTTTGTGTTATTTTCTTTAATGTTTCGAGCTCTGTCATCTTAATAAATTGTAAGCTTTATTAAATTGTATTACCTGTAATTGAGGACTCATATATACTTTTCTCACTTTGATAAAGTGTTTGTTTGGGTACATCTACTTTTAAGGATGAAAATGAAGCAGCTGGTGTTTTGGTGATCCCGACCTCTGATCTAGCGGCTAACTTGCACCCTGCTAAACCCAAAGATTTTTCAGCTTTCATTAACCTGGTGGAAATTTGCAGGTATTAAAAAAAATTCTAATTGTTTAAGGGTGGAAATCACCAGCTATTGGCTCTAAGAAAAAGACTTCTCTGGATATATAAGATGAAACAGTAAAAGACTTAAAATCTAAAATTGCTTCTATGAATCTTTAAAATATATCTATATGTACCAGCTTGGAATTATCATTGTTTTCTGTTTAAAAGACCCTCAGGTAGGGAGGGGTATCTGGGTGGCTCAGTCAGTTAAGCATCTGACATTTGGTTTTGACTCATGTCATGTTCTCATGATTCCTGGGATCGAACCCCATGCTGGGCTGTGCACTAAAAGTGTGGAGCCTGCTTGGGGTTCTCTATCCCTCTCTGGCTGACCCTTCTCTGTGCTTATGCACATGCTTACTCAGTCTCTCTCAAAATAAATAAATAAACTTTAAAAAATATATCTTCCAGAGAAAAGGAATATAAAAATGTTATATAATGTAATCATACGCCTTTTTAATAATATCCCTTATAATTTTGAAGCAGAATAAAAATATGATAAAAACGTCTGCCTTAAGCTTTTAATTTGTTTTTACAGAGAGATTCTTCCTGAGAAACATGTAGAATATTTTGAGCCATGGGTCTATTCATTTGCATTTGAGTTAATTTTGCAGTCTACACGGTTGCCTCTCATCAGTGGTTTTTACAAATTGCTTTCTGTTGCTGTGAGAAATGCCAAGAAAATAAAATATTTTGAGGTGAGTGGTTTTTTGTACGGACACTGAATCTTCCTGGGTTTTTAGGTTGCGTGAGTATGTATAAATGCATTATAAAATATTATATTGGAGTCTTATTTTATAAAATTAAAGTCTTATTTTATTTTCTGTGCTTTTACACGGAGTGTGAGTTGCAGTTGGTTGACAATGTAAAAACGTTAGTAGCATTTTCTGTTCTGATTTACAAGTACCTGGCCAATAAGGTGAGATTAACAGAGGTTAACAAAGGTTCTCAAAGTGTAGTCTTGGGACCAGCAGCCTCAGCATTGCCTGAGAAATCTGTGTCCCCTCCAGACCTTGCTCATCAGAAACTCTGGGGCCAGGCTGAACAGTCCATGCTAATAGGCTACCCAGGTGATCTGGTGGCTAGTGACACTGGAGAGTATCTAGATTAGGGTGCCTAATGCTCCAGTTTATCACGAGTGGTCCAGTCAGTTAGTTACAGGGTGAGCAGGTCTCTCAATTCATAGGTATATGTATTAGAAGACAGGAAAGGGGTAATGGACTTAGCCAGGCCTCTGACTTTTGAATAGTCATTCGCCTTTTACCTTAGGTTTTGTTTCTCACTGGCCTCTGCCTAAAGTGTTATCAGAGCCGATTTTTTCCCCCTCTGCTTAAGACCTTGGCAAAATGAAGATGGAAAATAGATTTACCTCTTAAGTAAGACTGAGGGGGCTCCTGGGTGGCTCAGTGGCTGGGTGTTCGACTTTGGTTCAGGTCACGGTTCATCTCCGGTTCGTGAGTTCAAGCCCTATGTCGAGCTCTGTGCTGACAGCTCAGAGCCTGGAGCCTGCTTTGAATCCTGTGTGTCCCTCTTTCTCTCTGCCCCTCTCCGGCTTGCGCTCTCTCTCTTTCTGTCTCTCTCCAAAATAAGTAAACATTAAAAACTAAAAAAAAAATAAGACTGGGAATTGCTAGATTAGGTCACAGAATTACATAATATTCTTCACTTTACTAATTTACTGCTTCATTCAACAGGGAGTTGATCCAAAGAGTCAGACACAGTCTCCTGAGGACCCAGAAAACTATTCTTGCTTTGTTTGCAAAATTTGGTAAAGAGGTAATTTTTAAAGGATTTATCCAGTGTTTTCATGGGCTATTTAAAAATAAAGTATGTTGATAAAAAAAATCTTAGTAATCATAAATTACCTAATGATTTAAAAATTGGTTTGCTTAATTGAGATAGGGATTAGGGGATTAGGAAGTACTAAGAGAGGAAATTGGTGGCCTTCAAAAGTCCCTTGAGTTTTCATTAAATAGTTTAAATGATGTCAACTCAAAACTAATGGATTCTTTAGGTCTCCATATAATGAGAATTAAGTACTTGAGCAGATGAGTTTTTCCTGGAGATCAGTACTTACTTTGTAAATGATAGTAGCCATGTCATATAAAAGCTGTGTGATCACTTTTTGTATTTGAGAAGAAGGATAAATATTTTTTAGTTGATTCTCAGATTATAGACTCTGTTCAGAGCACAGCACTGTCTTTTTCTTTTCCTTTTTTGTTAAGGTTTCGTTAAAATGAAGCAATACAAAGATGAACTTTTGGTCTCCTGTTTGGGCTTTATTCTGTTCCTGCCACATGACATCATTGAACTTGATATTAGAGCCTACGTTCCTGCACCGCAGGTAGATACGTTATTTCAAGCAGGTGTATTTTTTTTTTTTCCACATAATGTTTTGTGTTCTAGAAAACACGGGAACTCTTAAGGTCTTGCCTCTGCAGTTATAGCAGGTACTTATGCATCAGACACCCTGGCTCAAGTCCTCCTTTTGCCACTTAGTAGCCTGGGGACTTGAGACCCTTGGCTTGGCCTCTCAGAGCTTCCCTGACAGGTGGATGTGAAGATTAAACTTACCATGTGTTCAAAGTTTGCATTATAACACCAGTTGCGTAGACTGGCGGTGCTTATTTTCCCAGGAATGACCTTGGATGCACCTAATATCTCTAGCAGTATCTGTCAGTGGAATGGCTTACTCATTAGAAACCACAACTAATTGGTATTTTTTCTTTAAATGTTAAATTTTCTGTATTCCAGTTTACCTTGTTTGTATTAACATATAGATGGCTTTTAAACTGGGCCTGAGCTATACCCCATTGGCAGAAGTAGGTCTGAATGCCCTGGAAGAATGGTCAGTTTACATCTGCAAACATGTAATTCAGCCGTATTATAAAGACATTTGACCCAGCCTTGATGGATATCGGAAAACATCAGCCTTATCAGGTAAGGTTTAGAATTGTGATGTATATCTTAAACAAAATGGTAATATAATAAATTTAGTAGGACTATTTGTATTTTTGCAACTTCTGTAATTTGAGTCTAACATATTCAAAATGTTTGATATTTTGTTACTATTTCCAATTTAGTCCGTGTAATTGGGACATAAATATAGTTAAGATATTAAACTGTTTTTCATTTTATTCACTTCTATACAACCAAGATTTATAAAATATTCAAAGGCAAAAAGTCTCTATTTAATATCTTGAATTCCTAATAAATCCTAATACACTGCCTTGCAAATAAATAGTTAAATAAGTAGGGATTAAAACTATAAAAATTTAATAGTAATTTTAGATTTTGTTAATTTTTATTGCTTTTCCAAATTGATGAAGCACTAATGTTAGCCAGTTAAGAAGAATTGCCATAGTACAAATAGGTTTGGGAAAAGATTCAAAGGGAAAAAAATGATTGGACCAGGCAAGTGTGACTGTCAAGAAAAGTAGTAATTCGAGTTTAGGGAGACAGATTTACTTGAAGCAGAATGAACATGGACACTGATATTAGGTGGAGCAAAAAAGAAAGATTCAGACTGGAGAAAGACACTGAAATATTGCTAAAATTTTAAAAATGTCATGAAAAATTAAGTGAATTAAGTGTTAATTTGTAAAATCTTATCTATGTAAACCATTTTATTATTCAACTTAAGGATTGTTGGTTTGGAAACATTAAGTGAAAGTTGTGTGACACATTTTGTTCACTGAGTCTGGTTTTTCTCACATCTTGATGCATATTCAGAGTTCAAGAAGAGTCCTAATTTTCGAAGATTTTTCTGTAAATGTTAGCAATAATAGGCTTATTTAGAGATAAAAAAATACGCTTGTTAATGTTTGTAGGTTACTTAGGCTTTTAAATTCACATATAAAAATTGCTGTATTTGAGTAGATCATTAAAAAACATAGACTTAGTTTAAAAAAATGAATATATCTAGTAGCAAACACCTTGTTGGTACTTTTTGTTTTTTAGAATTTATTTCTGTCAGTGAGCCCATTAAAAAGATTTATGTGTTTTAAAAAATTATGAGGGAACATACATGATTATTTTTTAAATTGTTTTAAAAGAGACTACGTGTGCACACAGGCATGTGAATGGTGGGGTGGGGGAGGGAATCTTAAACAGGTTCCATGCCCCGCACAGAGCCGATGCTCACAACCACGAGATCATGACCTGAATTGAAATCAGAAGTTAGACACTTAAGTGACTGAGCCACCAATCCACCCTGATACTGTTATTCTTTTAAGCAAAGGGTTTAGCTATTCATAAATATGTGTACATTGGATAATTAGAAGAGGGGGAAAAACAGAGTAGGCAAAATTAAATAACAAAAGAAA
The DNA here is from genome assembly GCA_017311185.1 of Proteles cristata cristata. Classification (NCBI taxonomy): domain Eukaryota; kingdom Metazoa; phylum Chordata; class Mammalia; order Carnivora; family Hyaenidae; genus Proteles; species Proteles cristata. Next base: position 863 of record JAESUZ010001950.1, on the reverse strand, counting down.
ATCCATAAACTTAAAGACAACCACTATTGTTAGTACTGTTTTATTTGAAATGCTATCATACTTTCAGGACAGTTGCAGTTGTAATGAAAGGAACTCCTGTATACTCTTTACCGAGGTTCCACAAGTAAGGCTTGTCCCCTCTGCTTTAGTGTTGCATGAGTGTGTGATAATATGAGTGTGTGTTTATACATGACATTTTTTGCTGAGCCCTTTGTGAGTAAGCTGCAAATGTCCTGGATATTTATGCCTAAATGTTGCAATGTGTATTTCTTAAGAGTGAGGACATTATTTTATACAACCATGGTTATCAATATCAAAAATCAGGAAAAATAAAACAGATATTTTTCTCTAATCTACAATCCATATGTAGATTTTTCAATTTTCCCTATCATTTCTTCTATAGCTGTATTTTTCCTGATACCGAATTTAGTCTAGGACCATGAGTAGTATTTAACTGTCACAGTGCCTTAGCTTTCTTTCACATGGGTAGCTCTTTAGCCTTTCTTAGTTCTCATGTGTGGGCTTGTCTAAGGTTTTTCATGATGAGATTCAGTGGTGCTCTTGGTAGAAGCACCCAAAACTGATGCCGTACCCTCCTTACAGCCTCATGGTAGTAATTGATGCCATTACCAGTTATGTTCATTTTGACAGTTTGGTTAGAGTTTCTGCTCCATCCTTTTGTTAATGCAAAGTGATTGTTTTCCCTTTGTGGGAGTTAGGCATTTGAAGTCCCCCTCCTCTCCTCTTCCTTTTTTTTTTTTTTTTTTTTTTAAACATTTTATTTATTTCTGAGAGAGAGAGAGAGACCACGTGAGAAGGGGAAGGTCAGAGAGAGAGCAAGACACAGAATCTGAAACAGGCTC
>JAESUZ010001949.1:0-48317 GCA_017311185.1 Proteles cristata cristata | reverse complement strand
AGCCTAGAGCCTACTTCAGATTCTGTATCTCCCTCTCTCTCTGACCCACCCCTGCTCTCTCTTTCTCTCTCTCTCAGAAATAAATAAAACATTAGAAAAATTAAAAAAAGAACTACTGAAAACAGATATAAGCAACATAACTGAACAAGAATTTAGAACAATAGTCATAAAATTAATCGCTGGGCTTGAGAAAGTCATGGAAGACATCAAAGAAACAATTGCTACAAAGAATAGGAACTTAAAAATAGTTGTGATAAATATTTTAAAAATACTATAAATGAGATACATAAAAAATGGAGGAATCCAATGCACGGAATGAAGAAGTAGAAAGGAGAATACGTGATTCAGAAGACACAATTATAGAAAAAGAGGAAGTTGAGAAAAAGAGAGATAAGCTGATCCAGGAACATGAAAGGAGAGTTCGAGAGATCAGCGATACAATCAAAAGGAACAATATCCGTATCATAGGAATTCTAGAAGAAGAAGAGAGAGGGAAAAGTGCTGAAGGAATCCCTGAACAAATTATACCAGAGAACTTCCTCAATCTGGGGAGGGAAATAGACATTGAAATCCAAGAGTCACAGAGAACTCCCCTCAGATGTAACTTGAACCAATCTTCTGCAGGACATATCATAGTGAACTGGAAAAATATAAGGACAAAGAGGGAATTCTGAAAGCAGCTAGGGATAAAAGGACATTAAGATACAAAGGGAAACCTTTGTATGGATGTTCCTCAAAAACTTAACAATAGAACTCCCCTATAACCCAACAGTAGCACTGCTAGGAATTTACCCAAGGGATACAAGAGTGCTGATGCATAGGGGCACATGTACCCCAATTTTCATAGTAGCACTCTCAACAATAACCAAAATATGGAAAGAACCTAAGTGTCCATCAATTGATAAATGAATCAAGAAGATATGGTATATTTATACAATGGAATACTACATAGCAATGAGAAATAATGAAATCTGGCCATATGTAGCAACATTGATGGAAATAGAGGATATTATGCTGAATGAAATAAGTCAGGCAGAGAAGGACAAAGACCATATATTTGTAAATATAGGTGTAATAGCAGGAAGCTAAAGGAGGACAATCAGGGGGAAAAGGGGAAAAAAGTTTGGGGAGAGGGAGGGAGGCAAACCATGAGAGACTCATAAATTCTGAGAACAAACTGGGGGAAGATGAGGGTGGAGGAGAGAGGAATGGGGATGATGGGAATGGTGGAGGGCACTTGTGGGGATGAGCACCGGGTGTTATATGTAAACCAACTTCACAATAAACTATTAAAAAAAAAACATATGATCCTGTCGATAGATGCAGAGAAACATTTTACAAAATATGGCATCCATTCTTAATAAAGACCCTTGAGAAAGTCAGGATAGAAGCAACTTAAATATCATAAATGACATTTATGATAAGCCCCCAGCTAACATCATCCTCAATGAAGAAAAACTGAGATCCTTCCCCCTGAGATCAGGAACACGACAGGGATGTCCACTTTCACCACTGTTTTTCAACATAGTGCTGGAAGTCCTAGCATCAGCCATCAGACAACAAAAGGAAATCAAAGGCATCAGTATTGGCAAAGAAGAAGTGAAACTTTCACTTTTCGCAGACGACATGATACTCTACATAGAAAACCCGATAGGCTCTATCTGAACCTTACTAGAACTGATCCATGAATTCAACAAAGTTGAAGGTACAAAATCAACTCACAGAAATCTGTTGCATTTTTATACACCAACAATGAAGCAACAGAAAGAGAAATCAAGAAACTGATCCCATTCATAATTGCACAAAAACCCATAAAATACCTAGGAATAAATCCAACCAAATATATAAGAGGTCTGTATGATGAAAACTATAGAAAACTTATGAAGGAAATTGAAGAAGACACAAAGAAATGGAAAAATATTCCAAGTTCATGGATTAGAAAAATAAATATTGTTAAATGTCATACTACCCAAAGCAATCTACACATTCAATGCAATCCCAATAAAAATTGCAATAGCATTCTTCTCAAAGCTAGAATAAACTATCCTAAAATTTGCATGGAACCACAAAAGACCCTCAATTCCCAAAGTAACATTGAAGAAGAAAACCAAAACAGGAGGCATCACAATGCCAGACTTAAGCCTCTACTACAAAGCTGTCATCATCAAGACAGTATGGTATTGGCACAAAAGCAGACACATAGACCAATGGAATAGAATAGAGAACTCAGAATTGGACCCACAAATGTATGGCCATCTAATCTTTGAGAAAGCAGGAAGGAGTATCCAATGGAAAAAAAGACAGCCTGTTTAACAGATGGTGCTGGGAGAACTGGACAGCAACATGAAGAAGAATGAAACTAGATCATTTTCTCACGCCATACACAAAAATAAACTCAAAATGGATAAAGGACCTGAACGTGAGACAGGAAACCATCAAAACCCTAAAGGAGAAAGCAGGAAACAACCTCCTTGAACTCAACCCCAGCAATTTCTCTCTTGACACAACTCCAAAGGCAAGGGAATCAAGAGCAAAAATGAACTATTGGGACTTCATCAAGATAAAAAGGCTCTGCAATGGAAAGAAAACAATCCATAAAACTAATACGCAACCAACGGAATGGGAAAAGATAGTTGCAAATGACATTATCAGATAAAGGGCTAGTCTCGAAAATCTATAAGGAACTCACCAAACTCTACACCCAAAAAACAAATAATCCAGTGAATAAATAGGCAGAAGACATGAAGAGACACTTCTCCAAAGAGGACATCCAGATGTCCAACAGACACATGAAACGATGATCAGCATCCCTCCTCATCAGGAACATACAAATTAAAACCACACTGAGATACCACCTCACACCCCTCAGAGTGGCTAAATTGAACAAATTAGGAGATTATAGATTCTGTCGAGGATGTGGAGAAATGGGGATGGGTGGGAATCCTACTGTTGGTGGGAATGTCAACTGGTGTAGCCCCTCTGGAAAACAGTGTGGAGGTTCCTCAAAAAAATTAACAATAGGATTCCCCTATGACCCAGCAATAGCACTGCTAGGAATTTACCCAAGGGATACAGGAGTACTGATGCATAGGGTCACATGTACCCCAGTGTCCACAGCAGCACTTTCAACAATAGCCAAAACATGGAAAGAACTTATGTGTTCATCAACGGAGGAAAGGATTAAGAAGATGTGGTTCATGTATACAATGGAATACTACATGGCAATGAGAAAGAATGAAACCTCGCTATGTGTAGCAACGTGAATGGAACTCGAGGGTGTTATGCTGAGCGAAATAAGTCAGGCATAGAAGGACAGCTGCCATATGTTTGGACATAAAAGAGGATTAGGAGGAACTTAACGGAGGTCCATATGGGAGGAGAAGGGGAGAAAATAGTTGGGGAGAGGGAGGGAGGCAAATCATGAGAGACTCTTTAATACTGAGAACAAACCGAGGGCTGTTGCAGCTTGGGGAGAGGGGAAGGGAGTGATGGGCATGGAGGAGGGCTCTTGTTGGGATGAGCACTGGGTGTTATATGGAAAGCAACTTGATAATAAACTCTGAAAAAAAAAGTGTAAACCGGATGCCAGTAAACAATCGATAAATCAATGAAGTAATCAAGGTGGAAATAAAATTACCTTGAGACAAATTCAAAAGGGTACACATGCTTTCAAAATCAATGGGAGTTCTAAGTAGGTACTTAGTTCTAAGTGATACAGGTCTACCTCAGGAAACAAGAAAAATCCCAAATAAACAATCTAACTTCTCACCTAAGAGAAATAGAAAAAGAAAAAAAAATCCCAAAGTTGGTGAAAGAAAGGAAATTATAGACATCAGAGGGGTAATAAGGGATATAGAGTCTAAAATAAAAATAATGGAAAAGATCGATTATGGGTGCCCAAGTGGCTTAGTCTGTTAAGTGTCTGACTTCAGGTCAGGTCATGATCTTGTGGTCCATGAGTTGGAGCCCCATGTCTGGCTCTATGATTACGGCTCAGAGCCTTCTTCAGATTCTTTGTCTCCCTCTCTTTCTGTCCCTCCCCCGCTCGCACTGTCTTCCTCTCTATCAAAAATAAATAAACATTAAAAATTGTTTTAATGAGGGGCGCCTGGGTGGCTTAGTCGGTTAAGCGTCCGACTTTCGCTTAGGTCATGATCTCGCGGTTTTGGGTTCGAGCCCCGCGTCGGGCTCTGTGCTGACTGCCAGCTCAGAGCCTGGAGCCTCTTTCAGTCTGTGACTCCTTCTCTCTCTGACCCTCCCCTGCTCATGCTGTCTCTCTCTCTCTCTCTCTCCTAGAAATAAATAAAACATTAAAAAAAATTTAAAAAAAAATAAAAAAAAATTGTTTTAATGATCAATGAAAGGGAAACGTGGTTCTTTTAAAAAATAAGCATAATCACAATATCTAGCCAGTCTGATGAAGAAAAAAAGAGAGGCCCCAATAAACAACACTAGAAATTAAACAGAAGATACAACTGACACCACAGCCATAGAAAAAATCTTAAGAGGTTACTATAGACATTTATAAACCAACAGATTTGAAAACTTGAAAGAAATGGAAACATTCTTAGAAACACACAACCTACCAAGACTAAATCTCAATGAAAGTAGAAAATCTGAAGAGATCTATTACAAGAAATGACACTGAATCAGTAATTCCAACCCCCGCAAAACTAAAAGTCCAGGACCAGATGCCACCATAGGTGAATTCTACCAATCCTAATTTAAAGAAGAGTTAGCATCTATATTTCTCAAATTATTCAAAACAATGAGAAAAAAAAATCATAGTCCTGGAGCCCTGGATGGCTCAGTCGGTTAAGTGTCTGACTTTGGCTTCAGGTCATGAACACACAGACCATGGGTTCAAGCCCTGCGTTGGTCTTTGTGCGGACAGCTCAGAGCCTGGAGCCTGCTTTGGTTTCTGTGCCTCCCTCTCTCTCCACCCCTCCCCCCTTGCACTCTTCTCTTTCCTTCTCTCAAAAATAAATAAAATTAAAAAATTTTTAAATCATACTCCCAAACTCATTTTACAGGGCCAGCATTATCCTGATATCAAAAGCAGACAAATAAATTACAAAACAAGAAAACTATAGGCTGGTACCCTTGATGAACATATATGCAAAAACACTCAGCAAAATATTAGCTAACAAAACTCAAAAAATCATTTAAATCATCATACACCAAAATCAAGAGGGCTTTGTTACAGGAATGAAAGATTGGCTCCACAATCACAAATCAATCAACTTGATACACCACATTAACAATGAAAAAGGACAAAAGGTGATATGATTATCTCAATATATGCAAAAATGTGAAAAAATTCAATATTCATTTATGATAAGAATTATCAAAAAGTGAGTAAAGAAGCAACTTGCCTCCACATAATAAATGACATAATGTCAAGCCCACAGCTAATATCATACTCATTGGTGAAAACGTGAAAGATTTTCCTTTAAGATCAGGAACGAGACAAGATGTCCACTTTTGCCACTTTTATTTAACATAATGTTGGAAGTTCTAGCCACAACAATTAAGCAGCTAAGAGAAATAAAAGTCATCTTAATTGGAAAGGAAAAAGGAACACGGTCACTATTTCCAGATGACATGACACTATATATAGGACACTATATACAGAAAACTTAAAGGATTCCATCAAAAATTATTAGAACAAATAAATGAATTCAATAAGGTTGCATGATAAAAGTTAAATATACATTAATTGGTTTTGGTTGTATACAGTAGTAATTAGCTATCAGAAAGAAAAATTTATAAAGTAATCCCATTTATAAATTAATCAAAATAAAATAACTAGAACTATTTACCCAGCAGGTGAAGGAATTGTACTCTTTAAACTATAAGAAACTGATGAAGAAAACTGAAAATGACATAGTTAAATGGAAAAATATTCCATGCATGTGGCCTGAAAGAATTTATATTGATCAAGTATCTGTACTATGTAAAGCAATTTACAAATTCAATATAATCTCTACCATAACACCAACAGAAGTTTTCACAAAACTAAAACAAAAGAGAAGATTCTAAAATTTGTATAGAATAACAACAAAACACCCAAAATAGCCAAACTGGTCTTGAGAAAGAAGAAAGGTGGAGAAACCAAGACGTTGATTACAAACCAAAGTGCAAACCTATATTAACCAAAACAATGTGTTACTGAAATGAAAACAGACACTTATATCAATGGAATAAAATAGACAGCACAGAAATAAAGCCAGAAGGGACACTGAGTGCCTCAGTCAATTTAATGTTCAATTTCACCTTAGGTCATGATCTCACAGTTTGTGAGTCTAAGACCCAGGTCAGGCTCTGTGCTGGCAACTCAGAGCCTGGAGCGTGCTTCAGATTCTGTGTCTCCCTCTCTCTCTCTACCTTTCCCCCACTCACACTGTCTCTTCTCTCTCAAAAATGAATATATGTTAAGAAAAAAAAACTAAGAAAAACCCCAGATATATATGGTCAATTAACTCATGATAAACTAGACAAGAACATAGAATAGACCGTATGTTTAATATATGGTGTGGGGAAAATTGGATAGCTACATGCAAAATCCTAAAAATAAAACTAGAGCACTATCTTACACTACATACAAAAACACATTCAAAATGGATTACAGACTTGCATATAAGTACAAAAATCATAAAATAACTAGAGGAAAATAAAGGCAATAAGTTCTTTAACATCAGTCTTATCAATATTTCTTTGATTAGTCTCCTCAGGCAAGGACAACAAAACTAAAATAAAAATATTGAATTACATAAAACTGAAAAGCTTTTGCACAGCAAAGGAAACTATCAACTAAATGAAAAGGTAACCTATTTAATGGAAGAAGATATTTTCAAATTACACATCTGATAAAGGGTTAATATCTAAAATACATAAAGAACTTACACAACTTAATATCAAAAAAAACAAAACAAACTACCAATTTAAAAAATGGACACAGGACTTGAATAGACACCTCTCCAAAAGGACATACAGAAAAAGAAGGAGAAGAGAAGAGAAGAGAAGAAGAGGAGACAGGGGAGAGGAGAGGAGAGGAGAAGAGAGGAGAGGAGAAGAGGGAAGGGAGAGGAGGAGTGGAGGGGAGGAGAGAAGAGGGAGGGGCGAAGTGAACGAAAAGGAAAAGAAAAGAAAAAAGAAAAGAAAAGAAAAGAACAAGTGCCAGCAAGAATGTAGAGAAAAGAGATGACTTGTGGACTATTGTTATAAACGAAAATTGGGGCAGCCACTATGGGAACCAGTATAGAGCTTCTTCAAGTAATTAAAAATAAAACTACCATATATCCAGCAATTCTTCTCTTATCTATTTATCTAAAGGAAATGAAAATACTATCTCAAAAAGATATCTGCACACTCATATTCACTGAAGCATTATTTAAAATACCCAATTCTAGAAACAAATGTCCATCAATGGATAAGTGAAAATATTATGTAGGTATTATATACATATATTATGTACATATAATATACATATATATGTATAATTCAATCATAAAAAGGAAATCCCATTTTTGACCACAAAGATTTACCTTGAGGCCATTATGCTAAGTGAAATAAGTCATACAGAGAAAGATATATTAGCATATGACCTCACTTATAAGTGGAATAAAAAAATAATAGATACAAATAAAAGATTAATGGTTACCAGTGGTGGAGGGTGGGGATGGGTGAAATTTGTGAAGGCAGTTAAAATATGTGTCCTTCCACTTGTAAAATCAGTAAGTTCTGGAGATATAATGTACAACATTTAATAATACCTCTTTGTGCATTTGACAGCTGTTAAGACAGTAGGTCTTAAAACTTCTCACCACAATAAAAATAATTATAATTATGTGTGGTGACAGATGTTAACTAGATTATTGTAGTGATTATTTCACAATATACACATATATCAAATTATTGTGTTGTACACCTGAAACTAATACAATATTTTATTTCAATTATATCTAAGTCTTTAAAAAGCTACACAATATATTAATTATGTATTAATATATACATATAATTTAATGAACTATGTATGCAATTACATATATAATTTATTAAAATGGATGCTAGATCTAAATGTCAGGACTACAATTATTAAATTTTTTTATAATTTTTTATTTTACTTTCAGTTAGTTAACATACAGTGCTATATTAGTTTCAGGTGTACAATATAGTGATTCAACACATCCAAACATCAAATGCGCTACTCACGACGTGCATTCCTGACTCCCCATTACCTATTTAACCTATCCCCTCACCACAATCCCTTCTGGTAACCATCAATTTGCTCTTATTAAGAGTCTGTTTCTTTGATTTCTCTCCATCTTTCTCTTTTCCCTTTGCTAGTTTGTTTTGTTTTTTAAATTCCACATATGAATGAGATCATATGGTATTTGTCCTTCTCTGACTTATTTTGCTTATACTCTCTACCTCCGTCAATGTCACTGCAAAAGGCAATATTTCATTCATTTTTTATGGTTGAATATCATTCCATTGTATAAATATATCACTTATTTATCCATTCACATATGAATGGACACTTGTGCTTCTTCCATATCTTGACTATTGTAAATGATGCTGCTTTAAACATTGAGATGCATATATCCCTTTGAAGTAGTGTTCTTGTACTCTTTGGCTAAATACCAATAGTGCAATGGTCAGAACAAAAGGTAGTTCTATTTTTCATTTTTTGATGAACCTCCAAACTGTTTTTCCGCAGTGGCTACACCAGTATGCACCAACAGTACATGAATGTTCCTTTTATTCCATATCCTTGGCAACACGTATTGCTTCCTGTGGTGCTTATTTTAGTCATTCTGACAGGTGTGAGGTGATGTCTCATTGCACTTTTAAATTGTATTTCCCTGATGATAAGTGATGTTCAGCATATTTTAATATGTCTGTAGGCCATCTGGAGAAATGTCTGTTCCTGTCATCTGTCCATTTCTTAATTGGATTATTTGGTTTTTGGTGTTGAGTTTGATAAGTTCTTTATATATTTTGGATACTAACACTTTATCAAATATGTCACTTGTTGATGTGTATTCTCATTCCATAGAATGTGTTTTAGTTTTGTTGATTGCTTCCCTCACCGTGCAGAAGCTGTTGTTTTGATGAAATCCTAATACTTTATTTTTGCTTTTGTTTTCTTTGCCTCAAGAGACATATCTAGGAAGAACTTGCTATGGCTGATGTCAAAGAACACATTGACAGTGTTCTTTTCTAGGATTTTTATGGTTTCCTGTCTCACGTTTATGTCCTTAATCCATTTTGAATTTATATGTGTGTATAGGTGTAAGAAAGTGACCCAGTTTCATTCTTTTGCATGCTGCTGTCCAGCTTTCCCAACACCATTTCTTAAAAAAACTGTCATTTTCCCATTGGATATTCTTTTCTGCTTTGTCGGAGATTAATTAGCCATATAGTTGTGGGTTTATTTCTGGGTTTTCAATTCTGCTTTATTGACCTATGTGTCTATTTTTGTGCCATAACCATACTGTCTTCAACACAAGAGCTTTGTAATGTAACTTGAAGTCCAGAATGGTTATGCCTCCACCCTTGCTTTTCTTTTTCAAGGTTGCTTTAGCTATTTGAGGACTTTCGTGATTCCATACGAATTTGAGATTCCTTTTTTCTTTTTGGTTCACTGAAAAATTCTGTTGGTATTTTGATAAGAATTGTATTAAATGTGTAGATTGCTTTGTGTAATATAGGTATTTTAATAATATTTGGTCTTCCAATCCATGAGCATGGAATGTCTTTTTCTTTCTTTATGTCATCTTTAATTTCTTTCATGGAGATTTTACAGATTTCAGAATACAGATCTTTCACCTGTTAGTTAGTTTACTCCTAGGGATTTTATTATTGTTAGTGCAATTGTAAATGGTATTGTTTTCATAATTTCTCTTTCTGCTGCTTCATTATTGTTGTATAGAAATACAAAAAATCTCTATACATTGATTTGTTATCCTGTGACTTTACTGAATTCATTTATCAGTTCTAGTAGCATTTTGGTGGAGTCTTTTGGGGTTTTCTACATAGAGTATCATGTCATCTGCAAAGAGTGAAAATTTACTACTTCCCTACTGATATGGATGTTCTCTTTTTTTCTTTCTATTATCTGATTGCTGTGGCTATGACTTCCAGTACTATGTTGAGTAAAAGTGGTGAGAGTGGATATCCTTGTTTTGTTCTTGACCTTAGGAGAAAAGCTCAGTTTTTTCCCCATTAAAGCTGTTGTTCATGATAAAAGGCCTTTATTATGTTGAGGTATGTTTCCTCTAAATCTACTTTGCTGAATGTTTTTATCATGAATGGATGTTGTACTTTATAAATTGCTTTTCCTGCATCTAGTGACATTATTATATGGTTCTTATCCTTTCTCTTATTGATGTGGTGTATCACACAGATTGATTTGTGAATATTGATCCACTCTTGAAATCCAGGAATAAGTCCCACTTGATTATGGTAAAGGATTTTTTTAATGCATTGTTGAATTGGTTTTGCTAGAACTTTATTGAGGATTTTTGTATCTATGTTCTAAGGAATATTGGCCTACAGTACTCTTTTTTAGTGATGTCTTTTTCTGGCTTTGGTATCAGGATAATGCTGTCCTCATAGAATGAATATGGAAATTTTCCTTTTGTTTCTATTATTTTAGAATAGCTTGAGAAGAATAGGTATTAATTCTTTAAATGTTGTTAGAATTAGCCTATGAAGACATCTGATCCTAGACTTTCGTTTGTTGAGAGTTTGTTGATTAATGAATCAATTTTTTTGCTGCTTATTTGTGTGTTCAATTTTTTTTTATTTCTTCCTTTTTTACTTTTGGTAGTTTATATGTTTCTAGAAATTTACCTATTTCTTCTAGTTTGTACAATTATTTGGCATATAGCTTTTCATAATATTCTCTTATGATTATATTTCTGGTGTGTTGATTGTTATTTCTCCTTTCTGATTTGTGATTTTATTTATTTGAGTCCTTTCTCTCTCTCTCTTTGGTAAGTCTAACTAGAGGATTATCACATTTATTGATGTTTTCAAAAGACTGCTCCCAGGATTCATGAAACTGTTCCATTGGGTTTTGTTTGTTTGTTGTTGTTTATTTTCTGTATCACTTACTTCTCCTCTAATTGGTATTATTTCCTTCCTTCTGCTGGCTTTAGGCTTTGTTTGTTGTTCTTTTCCTTCAGGTCTAAATCTAGGTTGTTTGTATGAGTGTTTTCTTGCTTTTTTTTAAAAAATATTTTTATTTATTTCTAGGAGAGAGAGAGACAGCGTGAGCAGGGGAGGGCCAGAGAGAGAGGGAGTCACAGACTGAAACAGGCTCCAGGCTCCGAGCTGGCAGTCAGCACAGAGCCCGACGCGGGGCTCGAACCCACCAACCACGAGATCATGACCTAAGCGAAAGTCGGACGCTCAACCGACTAAGCCACCCAGGCGCCCCGAGTGTTTTCTTGCTTTTTGAGGTAAGCCTGTATGGCTACAAATTTCCCTATTAGAATTACCTTTGCAACATTTCAGACGTTTTGAGTGGTTATTTTCATTATCGTTTGTTTTCAAGTACTTTTATATTTCTTCTTTTGTTTCCTCATTGACCAATTTATTCTTTAGTAGCATGTTGCTTAATCTCCATGTATTTATGGTTTTTCCATGTTTTTTTTTTCTTCTGGTTGACTTTTAGTTTAATATCGCTATGTTCAGAAACTATTCACGGTATGATTTTGATATTCTTGAACTTGTCGAAGTTTGTTTTGTGACTTAATATGTGATGTATTTTGGAGAATTTTCCATGTGCACTTGAAAAGAATGTGTATTCTTCTGTTTTAGGATAGAATGTTCTGAATATATCTGTTAAGTCCATCTAGTCCAGTGTGTCATTCAAAGCCATTGTTTCCTTGTTGATTTTATGTTGATATGATCTGTTCATTATGGAAGAGGGGTGTTAAAGTCCCAAATTATTATTGTGCCATTATCAAATTTTCCTATGTTTGTTATTAACTGTTTTGTGTATTTGGGTACTTTCATGTTGGGTGCATAAATATTTACATCTGTTATATCTTCATTTTGGATTGTCTCCTTTATTATTATAAAGTTTCCTTCTTTTTCTCCATTACAGTCTTATTTTAAAGTCTGTCTTTCCTGATAAAAGTATTATTACTCAACTTTCTTTATGCATCCATTAGCATGGTAGATGTTTCTTCATTCTCTCACTTTCAATCTTCAGCTGTCTTTAAATATAAAATGTGTCTCTTATAGACAGCATATGGATGGGTCATGTTTTTTTTTCAATCCACTCTGTCATGTGATGTCTTTTGAATAGAGCATTCAGTCCATGTACATTAAAAGTAATTATTGATAAATGTGCATTTGTTGTCGTTTTATTACTTATTTTGTGATTTGTTCTGAAGATGTTCTTTGATCCTTTCTTCTCTTTCTCTCTTTCATGTTTCTTGGTTATCTTTAGAGATATACTTGAATTTCTTTCTCTTTATTCTTTGCATATCTATTAGTGTTTTCTACTTATTTTTTAAAAATTTTTAATGATTCATTTATTTCTGAGAAAGATAGAGAGAGAGGAAAGACAGAGAGTATGAGCAGGGAAGTGTCAGAGAGAGAGGGAGACACAGAATCTGAAACAGGATCCAGGCTCTGAGCTGGCTATCAGCACAGAGCCCGACGTGGGGCTCGAACCCACCAACCATGAGATCATGACCTGAGCCGAAGTCAGACGCTTAACCGACTGAGCCACCCAGGTGCCCCTCTATTAGTGTTTTTCAATACAGGGTTACCATTAGGTTTGAATATAACCTCATGTGCATATAGCAGTCTATATTAATTTGGTGATCATTTAAGTTTAAACCCATTCTTTTCTGCTCTCCCCACATTTTGTTACATGTTATTATATTTTATATAATTTTGTCAGTTCCTTGACTCGTTTTTTTTTTTACAGAAATAATCATTTTTACTGCTTTTGTGTTACTTACCTCTATACTCTCAATTTTGTTCTCCTTTTCCACTCATTGAGAACTTTTTAATATTTCTTGTAGACCTGGTTTAGTGATCTGGTCATGAACTTCTTTAGTTTTTGTTTGTATGAGAATCTCTATCTCTCCTTTTCTGAAAGGTAGCTTTGCTGGATAGATTATTCTTGGCTGCAAATTTTTCCCATTCAGTACTTTGAATATTTCATCACATTCCTTTCTTGATTGCCAAATTTCTGTTGAACAATCTTATGATACTCTTATGGATTGTCCCTTGTAGTTTAATGTCTTCTTTTGTCTTACTGCTTTCAATTTTTTTAATGCTATATTTTGCAAATTTAATTACAAAATATATCTTGGTGTTAGTCTACTTTTGTTGATTTTGTTGGGGGGCTCTCTATGCCCTCTGGATATGGATACCTGTTTCTTTCCCCAAAAGAGAGTTTTCAGCTATTCTTTCTTCAAAATGTCTGCCTTTTTTTCTGTCTCTTGTTCTTCTGGGACTCCTATAATATGAGTGTTATTACGTTTGATGGAGTCACTGAATTACCTAAATCTATTCTTTTGCATACTTTTACTTTTCTTTAGTTATCCTTGATTACTTTCCATTACTCTATCTTTGAGGTCACTAATTTGTTCCTTTCCTTCTTCCTCCCTGATGTTCATTCTATCAAGTGTGTTTCTCATTTAATTTATTGTGCCCTATATCTCTGTTGTCGTTCCTTATCTCTTTGTTAAGGGTCTCACTCATGGTTTCCACTCCTTTCTCAAGTCCAGTGAAGATTCTTATTATCATTGCTTTAAGTTCTATATCAAGTATGTTACTTACATCTATTTCTCTTATTTTTTAAATTTTTTATTATTTTTATTTTAGAAACAGAGAAATAAAGAGAAAGCATGAGCAGAAGGGAGGGACAAAGGGAGAGAGAGAGAAAGAGACAGAGAGAATTTTAAGCAGTCTCCACTCTCAGGATGAAGCCCAATGCAGGGTTCAATCCCATGACAATGGCGTTATGATCTGAGCTGAAATCAAGAGTCAGATACTCAAGTGGCTGAGCCACCCAGATGTCCCCATCTATTTCCTTTAAATTTCTGGCTGTAGCTTTTTCCTTGTCACTCATTTGAAATAAACTTCTCTGTCTTCTCATTTTGTCTGTCTCTTTGTGTCTATATCTGTGTAATAAGAAAGTCAGCTGTGTATTCTGCTCTTTAAAGTGGTGATTTTAAGAAGAAAAGGTCCTGGAGTGTCCTGAATGGCCTGTTCCCTTTTCACTAGAATCTGGCACTTCAGGAGATCATCCTATTACGTTGCTTATGCCCTACTGTTGTGTCTGATTCACTTTTCCTTTCAGTGCAGTTGTCTGCACTGATACTCTGCCTGTCGTGTGTTGCATTTGCTCTCTGTGACATTAGTAAGGCACATGCAGGCCAGCTTTGAATGGGTATGCCTTGTAGGGAACTTGAGAAAAGGCATGGATGTTAGGAAAATTTGTGATTAGCCACTAGTCCTATGCCAGATCCCCTGGGGTGCTCTGATGGCTAGGAACTGCATGCTGGGGCAGCTGGGACACAGGCTGGGCATGATGCTGTTGTTGCTCCCAGTGCAGTGGCTTGGCATGGTGCATAGTCACCTGGTGGTTGGGTAGGTGCACAGCAACAGCTGCATACCTGGTGGCGGTGAAGGCATGCCACAGAGCCTGGGCTGTTTGGAGCACAATAGCAGCTGGTGGTGTGAGGCTGGTTGTGGTACGGTGGATATGTGTTGTGAGCAGTGACAGCTGTGCACACATGACTGGATAAGGCACGTCTATGGTTTTAACAAAAATTTCCCTATGCCCAGGATTGAAGCCAGCAGACTTCGAACGGATGAGACCTCAAGAATACTCGTGTGCATGGCACACTGCTGACAAGATAGGTAGCAATGTCTGTGTGGCCCTGCATACCACAGGTATTTCCACATCTATGCTGGGGTGAGGGAGAGGAAAATGGCACCTGCCATCTCCCTCATTTTGGGAGAAGTCCCTCAACACACTCCAAAATTAGTATGAACACATCTGTTTTCCATTTGCCCCAGGTGTTGTGTAAACTTCCATTTATATGTTTCCTTTCCACGAAGGTCGTGGTCTCCTTAAAGGTGGTAACCCAGCTAATACTTGCCATCTCACTTTGCCCAGTTCTGAGACAGGCAAAGTTCTATGGAAAGCTAGAAAACTGAGAAAGTTCAGGTTTCATATGCCACTGGTTTAAGAAACACACATAAAATTCAAAACCTCTGGTTTTTAAAGACAAACGTTATTGTGATTGGTCTTCACCATGTGTACTCCCCGGTGGGAGGATCCATTTTTCGGCACTAGTCACCAGTACAGGCCCCTCCATCCTGTTGGTAGCCTCCCTCCACCTTTCATAGCTTCTAAACTTTCAGATGCAGACACTTCTCTCTACTTATTTTTGAGTTTGTTCTTCCATTCTTTGAAACTCTCCAGTTGATTGACTTGGATGTGGATAATATCAACTTGAAAACATAGAATGGGTTGAGCTCAGGGTTCTCCCACTCCACAATCATTCAGACTGAGTAAAATTATAAAACTCTTGAAGAGGAACAAATGCATACATTTTATTGAACTTTGATTAGGCAAGGAACACTTAGATAAGGCATCAAAAGAAAACAAGAGTGAAAAAAACAAAGAAAGCAACAAGAAAGAATTATTTTGGATTTCATAAAAGTTAATAATGTGAGTGGGAGCTAAGATGGTGGCATGGTAATAGGGTCCTAGGCTCATCTCTTCCCTTGAACATAACTAGATAACTATCAAATCATCCTGAATACCCAAGAAATTGAACTGAGGACAGACAAAACAAACTCTATAACTAGAGGGATAGAAGAGGCCATATTGAGGAACTTAGGAAGTGTGGAGACATTATTTGGAGAAGAAATCAATAGAAGGTGTTGTTGAGGGGAGGGATCCTTGGTCAGGGAGAAAAGCAAGATAGAGGAGCACACAGGGAATGCACAAGAATACTTCCACAGAGACATAGGCTGAGATGGGTTGATTTTCATTAGTATTTGAAATCAGCATGGCTTGAAGACTGGAGTTCTTAGGCCAGTGGGCTTGGCTGGAATAGAGGCATGAAAGCACTGTCCTGCTGGTGGAGAAAAGTTAGGCAAACCACCAGGGGACAGATGGCACAATCTAGAGAAAGCCTGGGGCCCACAGGTATGGGGTCAGCTTTTGGCTTTGTCCAGCAAAGTCGAGGATGGCAGAAAGGATTACTCAGGACTCCCTGTAAGTCAAGAGAGGTGAGAGGGAGTCTAAGGGAAGCCTCTCCGAACTGCTCTCAAGCTCCCATTTTTATCAAACATACATTTAGGGAAACAATGAGCAATATGTTGGTGCACTACGTGCCAGTAGGAACATATAGAAAAAGTGCAGAAAAACAAATTAAGACAGGGTAAAATGTTCCATGCAAAAACATGGCCTAAGGAATTTATGAGCATAGTCAGGACCTAACTCCTAGATATACATTAACTAGATAAGTGAAGTGAGTGCCCCCTAGATACACATTAACTAGATAAGTGAAGCATATCTTGGTGTTTTGAGCAAGGCAAAAAAGCAGTGTTCTTCTTTGCAATGTGTTCCCTGTAATCTCCTAATCCAGAACATAGATACTTGATTTCCCATACACAGGCGGAAGACTGCTTGCTCTTCTTGGAGCACGTGAGTGAGAAGTGGGGTTCACAGAAACACTTCTCCAGATACAAAAGAGACAGCAGGTGCCATTTCTTTCTCCTACCTTTCAGTATAGTTTCATAGCTAGTTGCCAAGGGCAGATCAGCCCCAACACTGGAGCCTAACCTATTTGCTCCAAGTCACTTGATGCTGTACTGTGGCCTGCAACAATCCAAGTGTGGCAAGACCCTACCCCAAAAGACCAGTGCAGGTACTGGCCCAAACTAGAACGCAGAGTTTTAAAAGTCAGCAGGCTTGTCTGGGATAGAGCCTGGATGGCACTTAACTGCTTCTGGAGAGAAGGCAGACAAACAAACTAGAAGGATACAACATGTAAACAGGCATCTGGTGTAAACAGCTGATTGGCAGCAATTCCCTCCACTGCCCCTCTGCAGAAATTCAGAACTACCTTCAGTAAACAGCACAGTGTCCACACTGCCTAACCTATTTACAACAAATCCGACCCTACTGCCCTCTGCTGGTACTGCCCTTCTTAGTCAAGTGTGCCTCAGTCACAGCATGATGGGTATCTTCTCATGAAGACCAGCAGAAACCCTGCCCACATCATGTCTCCTGACCAGAGTTCTACAAGTCTTCAGTTCTTTTTTTTGTAATAGTTTATTGTCAAGTTGGTTTCCATATAACACCCAGTGCTCATGATCACAAGTGTCCTCCTCCATGCCCATCACCCCCCGTTCCAAACCCTATCAGCTCTCAGTTTGTTCTTGTTATTGAAGAGTCTCTCATGGTTTGCCTCACTCCCTCTCCCCAACTATTTTTCCCCATCTCCTCCCCTATAGTCCTCTGTTAAGTTCCTCCTAATCCTCCTATACATGCAAACATATGGTATCTGACTTACTTTGCCTGACTTATTTTGCTCAGCATAACACCCTCAAGGTCCATCCTTGTTGCTACACATGGCCAGATTTCATTCTTTCTTATTGACATATAATATTCCATTGTATAGATAAACCACATCTTCTTCATCCATTCGTCAGTTGATAGACACTTAGGCTCTTTCCATCTTTTAGCAATTGTTGAGAGTGCTGCTATGAACATTGGGGTGCATATGCCCATATGCATCAACACTACTGTATTCCTTGGGTAAATTTCTAATAGTGCTATTTCTGGGTCATAAGGGAGTTCTATTGTTAATTTTTTGAGAAACCGCCACTCTGTTTTCCAGAAGGGCTGCACCAGTTTACATTCCCATCAACAGTGTAGGAGGGTGCCCGTTTTTCCACATCCTCACCAGCATCTAGAGTCTGCTGATTTGTTCATTTTAGCCACTCTGACCGGCATGCGGTGGTATCTCAGTTAGGTCTTGATTTGTATTTCCCTGATGAGGAGGGGCACTGAGCATTGTTTCATGTGTCTGTTGCCCATATGGATGTTCTCTGGAGTATTGTCTGTTCATATCTTACGCCCATTTCTTCATTGAGTTATTGGTTTCTCAGGTGTGGAGTTTGGTTAGTATCTTATAGATTTTGGATACTAGCCCTTTATCTGATATGTCATTTGCAACTATCTTTTCCCATTTTGTCACTTGTCTATTAGTTTTATGGACTGTTTCCTTTGCTGTGCAGAAGCTTTTAATCTTGATGAGGTCCCAATAGTTTATTTTTCCTCTTGATTCCCTTGCTTTTGGGGATGTGTCAAGTAAGAAGTTGCTGCAGTGGAGGTTAAGGAGGTTGTTTCCTGCTTTCTCCTCTAGGGTGTTGATAGTTTCCTGTCTCACGTTCAGGTCCTTTATCCATTTTGAGTTTATTTCTGTGCATGGTGTGAGATAATGATCTAGTTTCATTCTTCTGCATGTTGCTGTCCAGTTCTCCTAACACCATCTGTTAAAAAGGCTGTCTTTTTTCCATTGGATATTCTTTCCTGCTTTGTCAAAGATTAGTTGGCTGTATACTTTTGGGTCCACTTCTGAGTTCTCGATTCTATTACATTGGTCTATGTGTCGTTTTTGTGCCAATACCATAATGTCTTCATGATGACGGCTTTGTAATAGAGGCTAAAGTCTGGAATGGTGATACCTCCCATTTTGGTTTTATTTTTCAGTATTACTTTGGCTATTCGGGGTCCTTTGTGGTTCCAGAAAAATTTTAGGATAGTTTGTTTTAGTTTTTAGAAGTATGCTATTGCAATTTTGATTGGAATTGCATTGAATGCGTAGATTGCTTTGGGTAGTAATGACATCTTAACTATATATATTCTTCCTATCCTTGAGCATGGAATGTTTATCCATTTCTTTGAGTCTTCTTCAATTTCCTTCATAAGTTTTCTATAGTTTTCATCATAGAGATCTCTTGTATCCTTGGTGAGGTTTATTCCGAGGTATTTTATGGTTTTTTGTGCAATTGTGAATGTGATCAGTTTCTTGATTTCTCTTTCTGTAGCTTCATTGTTGGTGTATAAAAATGCAACCGATTTCAGTACGTTGATTTTGTACCCTGCTACTTGCC
This sequence comes from Proteles cristata cristata, assembly GCA_017311185.1. NCBI lineage: Eukaryota > Metazoa > Chordata > Mammalia > Carnivora > Hyaenidae > Proteles > Proteles cristata. The sequence goes on along the minus strand of JAESUZ010001949.1, from coordinate 29,138 downwards.
TGAATTATTGCGTCAGTTCTAGTAGGCTTCTGGTGGAGTCTGTCGGGTTTTCGATGTAGAGTATCATGTCATCTGCGAAGAGTGAATGTTTGACTTCTTTGCCAATTCTGATGCCTTTGATTTCGTTTTGTTGTCTGATGGCTGATGCTAGGATTTCCAGCACTATGTGAAACAACAATGGTGGGAGTGGACATCCCTGTCGTGTTCCTGATCTTAGGGGGAAAGCTCTCAGTTATTCCCCATTGAGGATGATGTTAGCTGAAGGCTTCTCATAGATGGCTTTTATGATGTTTAAGTAAGTTCCTTCAATCCCGACTTTCTCGAGAGTCTTTATTGAGAAGGAATGATGTATTTTGTCAAATGTTTTTTTTGCATCTATTGACCGGATCATATGGTTTTTATCTTTTCTTTTATTGATGTGATGGATCACAATGATTGATTTGCGAATATTGAACCAGCGCTGTAACCCAGGAATGAATCCCACTTGATCTTGGTGGATGATTCTGTTTATGTGCTGCTGGATTCGATTTGCAAGGATCTTGTTGAGGATTTTTGCATCCATATTCATCAAGGATATTGGCCTGTAGTTCTCTTTTTTGCTGGATCTCTGTCTGGCTTGGGAATCAGAGTGATGCTGGCTTCGTAAAATGAGTCCAGGAATTTTCCTTCGCTTTCTATTTTTTGGAATAGCTTGAGAAGAATTGGGATTAATTCTGTTTTAAATGTCTGGTAGAATTCCCCAGGGAAGCCATCAGGTCCAGGGCTCTTATTTGTTGGGAGATTTTTGATCACTGATTCGATTTCTTCACTCGTTATGGGTCTGTTCAGGTTTTCTATTTCTTCCCGTGTGAATTTTGGTAGTGAGTGTGTGTTTAGGAATTTGTCCATTTCTTCTAAGTTGTCCAATTTGTTGGCATATAATATTTCATAGTATTCCCTGATAATTGCTTGTATTTCTGAGGGGTTGGTTGTAATAAGTCCATTTTCATTCTTAATTTTGTCTATTTGGGTGCTCTCTCTTTTCTTTTGGATAAGTCTGGCTAGAGGTTTGTCGATTTTGTTTACTTTTTCAAAAACCAACTCTTGATTTTATTGATCTGTTCAATTGTTTCTTTGGTCTCTATGTTGTTTATTTCTGCTCCCATTTTTACTATTTCTCTTCTTCTACTGGGTTTAGGGCGTTCTTGTTGCTCTGTCTCTAGTTCCTTTAGATAAGCTGTTAGATTTTGGACTTGGCGCTTTTTCTAATCTCTTGAAATAGGCCTGGAGAGCAATGTACTTTCCTCTTAGGACTGCCTTTGATGCATCCCATAGATTTTGAATTGTTGTGTTTTCATTTTCATTTGCTTCCATATATTTTTTAATTTCATCTCTAATTGCCTGATTGGCCCATTCATTGATTAGAAGGGTGTTCTTTAACCTCCATGTTTATGGAGGTTTTCCAGACTTCTTCCTGGAATTGATTTCAAGTTTCAAAGCATTATGATCTGACAGTGTGCATGGTATGATCTCAATTCTTTTATATTTATTGAGGACTGCTTTATGGCCCAGTATGGGATCTATCTTGGAGTATGTACCATGCGCACTTGAGAAGAAAGTAAATTCCCTGGCCTCAGGATGTAAAGTTCTAAATATATCCGTCAGGTCCATCTGGTCCAATGTATCTTTCAAGTCCATTATTTCTTTAGTGATTTTCTGTCTGGTTGACCTATCCATTGCTGTAAGCGGAGTATTAAAGTCCTCTGCTATTAGCACATTCTTATCTATAAGCTTGTTTCTGTTTGTGATGAATTGTTTTAGATATTTAGGTGCTTCCATATTCGGTGCATAGATATTTGTGACTGTTAGCTCTTTCTGATGGATGGACCCTGTAATTATTATGTAGTGCCCTTCTTCATCACTTGTGATTCTCTTTAATTTAAAGTCCAGTTTGTCTGATATAAGTATAGCTACTCCGGCTTTCTTTTGATTTCGTTTCGTCATTTTAGTTCGCTTTCTGGCTCTAATCCCCTTACTTTTAATCTGTAGGTATCTTCCAGTCTAAAATGAGTTTCTTATAGACAGCATATAGATGGATTTTGTCTTTTAATCCATTCTTCTACCCTATGTCTTTTGATTGGAACATTCAGCCCATTTACATTCAGTGTTATCATTGAAATATGTGGGTTTAGAATCTTTGTATCTTTCGTAGGGTTCATGTTTGTGGTGGTGTCTCTGGTATCTTTGTTCCTTGTAACCTTTCCTTCAAAGAGTCCCCCTCAGGATTTCTTGTAGGGCTGACTTAGTGGTGACAAATTCTTTCAATTTCTGTTTACTTGGAACGGTTTTTATCTCTCCTTCTATTTTGAATGACAGGTTTGCTGGATAGTGGATTCTTGGCTTCATATTTTTATTGTTCATCACATTGAAGATGTCCTGCCATTTCTTTCTAGTCTGCCAAGTTTCAGTAGATAGGTCTGTCACCACTCTGATAGGTTTCTCTTTGTATGTTAGGGCCCTTTTCTCCCTAGCTGCTTTCAGAATTCTCTCTTTGTCCTTGTATTTTGCCATTTTTACGATGATATGCCGTGCAGAAGATCGATTCTGTTATGTCTGAGGGGAGTCCTCTGAGCCTCTTGTATTTCAACATTTACTTCCTTCCCCAGGTCGGGGAAGTTCTCTGGCATAATTTGTTGCAGGACTCCTTCAGCACCTTTCCCTCTCTCTTCCTCTTCTGGGATTCCTATGATACGGATATTGTTGCGTTTGACCGTATCGCTGAGCTCTCGAATCCTTCTTTCCTGTTCCTGGATTAGTTTGTCTCTTTTTTTGTCAGCTTCTTGTTTTTCTGTAATGGTGTCTTCTAAATCACTTATTCTCCTTTCTGCCTCTTCAATCCGTGCATTGGAGGCCTCTAATTTATTATGTATCTCATTTATTGCACTTTTTTAATTCTTCATGCCTATTTTTATTTTCCCTTCTGTCTGTAGCCATAGTTTCTTTGATGTCCCCTATGTTTTTTTCAAGCTCAGCTATTAATTTTACCTTTATTATTCTAAAATCTTGTTCAGTTATGCTACTGATATCTGTTTTGAGCAGTTCATTAGCTGTCATTTCTTCTTGGAGTTTCTTTGGAGGAGAGCTCTTTCGTTTCGTCATTTTAGTTCGCTTTCTGGCTCTTGTTGATTTTAAAGACTTGTTATGCTCTCTGTATCTATGAGCGCTGCTATATCTAAGAAGACTCTTTGACTTTCCAGGGCCTATCCTTTCAGAGAGTGTTTTTTGAATAGTATCTCTTCGTCTCTCTTGTTGGGACCTTGTTTATTTTATTTTCCTATTCGTAGTGATATTTGAGACTCTCCACCTTGTGTACTCCAGCTTGTCTCTTGAGGTAGCCCTGGAAAAGGAGACAAACAGACAAACATTCAGGGAGCAGGAGCACACAAACGCACAGGCTAATTCAACTAACATGCAAAGCGAGAGAGAAAATGAAAAAGTTAAGAGAAAAGACAGAGGAGGGAGGGCGAATAATAGGGAGTATAAAATACATAAAAGGGTCAAAAAGTGGAAACGAAAAGGAAAAAAGAAGAAACCCAATGGACAAATAACGGTTTAAAGCATATAACTGGATTTTCCAGCTACAGTTAAATAGCCGTATGTATGCAGAGCTGTTTGAAAAGCATAGAAAAAGAGAGAGAAGTCAGGGCAGGATGAGGCACAATTGGAAATAGAATGAATAGGCAGAAAGGATACGAAGCTTTATTCAAAGAGGTAAAGGGTAGAATATGGTTGGATAGGTGAGAGAAGGATGCTGTAATTATCCAAAGAAACTATATAGTCTAATTACTCCTGAGAGAAAGAGATTGAAAATGTCGGTAGGTGTAGAATATACATTTACAGAATGGACTCATTGTGATTGTTTAAGCAAGCTGGCATCCAGAGTTAATCAGGTCAGTATTCTGGGGAAAAAAGAGAGAAAAGAGAAAGAAGAAGAAAAAGGAAACAAAAAAAGGGAGGAGGGCACCTCTCAGGCAGGGATGGGCGTGGCGTGATCCGATGCCTCAGGCAGGAGTTCTGAGGAGAGTGAAGGTGCTACAGTCCCTTCTTGAACCAAGCGCTGCACCTCACTTTTTTGGGCGTGTAAACTCCCCGTACCGGGGGCACAGCCAAAGTTGGTTGCACTCTTCAACCCAGGCCAGTTCCAGTCTCCAAATCCCAGTCCGCGCGCCCCGCTGAAATTGCCTTAGACACAGCTTCCCAGGCTTCCCAGGCAACTCCCTCCGGGCAATTACAGGCCCCCTGCCAAGCTCTAGGGGTAGAGTCAGAATCTCTGCTTCCTTCTCTGGGTCAGGCTGGCGAGCATGGGTGTGGGCTTGCCTGCCGGGTGTGCTGAGCCCGAGCCCGCTGGGGTGAGGAAAACCAGGTCCCTCTACGGCTCGTCACCCGAAACATGAACTCACAGGAAAATTTCCCAGTTTTTTGTTCTTTGTCTTCCCTCTCGAGTTACAGCCAGCCAGGAGCGTGGACGCCCGGTGTCCCCCCAGCTCTTTCAAGGGCCCAAGCCGCCCTGGAGGACAATGGCGGTAGGCGCGCTGCCACTCCAAAGTCCAGTTGCCAGGAGCCAGCACAAAGAAGCAGTCTGTGCGCTCAGTCCCCCCTCCCCCCCCCGGGACCAGTTGGTGCGAGGGGACCTGGCATGCAGGTATTTGGCAAGTACGGTCTTTCTATGCCCCGAGTGGAGGTTTTTTTCCCCCCCAAGCAGAGGTTTTTCTGTTTCGGACTCTCTCCTTTTCCCCTCTCACTCCCCATAGAGGGTAGAGGAGGATCGCCTCTGACCCTGGAGTCTCCGATCCTGGCCCGATTTTATCTTCCCCAGTTCGCACTCACGTTAGAAGTCTCTCTCAGTGGATTCTGCCTCCTTTTTCTCCCCATCTCTCAGGTTTTATAAGGTTTCCAATGGCTTCAGATCTTTTCTGTGTGATGTATGGGCCCGAGTGCAAGTACGGAGCTCCTTACTTCTCCGCCATCTTGTCCTCCTCCCCTGATTATGTCCACTATTGAACCTCTATTGTAGTTTTTGGTTCAGTCATTGTGTTCTTCAGCTCCAGAATTTCTGTGGGTTTTTTTTTTTAATGGTTTTAATTTCTTTATTAACCTCCTCATTTTCTTTATATATTGTTTCTCTGATTTCATTTAGTTGTCCGTGTTCTCTTGTAGCTCGCAGAGCTATTTTAAGACAATTATTTTAAATTAATTGTTAAGTAGGTTTTTTTTCAATGTTTATTTAGTTTTGAGAGAGAGAGAGAGAGAGAGAGCAAGGAGGGAAAGGCCAGAAAGAGAGAGTGTGTGTGAGAGAGAGAGGGAGAAAGAGAATCCAAAGTGGGCTCTGCACTGACAGCAGAGATCCCAATGCAGGGCTCACACTCATGAACTGGGAGATCATCTCATAAGCTGAAGTCAGATGCTTAACCAATTGAGCCACCCAGTTGCCCTCAAGCAGTTGGTTTATACATCTCTATTTCTTCTTTTTCCATTCATTTATGCTTGGTTACTGGAGCTTCATTTGTGTCTAGTGGTGTCATAATTGCCTTATTCTTCACATTCCATGTAGCTTTGCATTTGGTGTGTATTCATTGGAAAGAGCAGGCACCCTATCCACCTGGTTTTAACAGGTAAAGACCTTCTCCTGGTTAATAGGTTTGCCTTCAGTGTCATGGTCATATGGGGCTGTAGCCACATCCTGTGTATGCTGCTGGCTCCAAAGTTGGGTCTGTGGTTGGTAGGCTTGTTACCAGGGGTGTTTATGGATGGTCAGTCCCTCTTCCACTTTCACATCTCTCCAGGGGACAAATTTTGTGGGGTGGGACTATGGACCTCTGCTAGCAGGAAAGATAAGAGAGGGTTGATAAGGAAAAGGTTGGGAGCCAGGCAGAGTGAGAGGGGAGGTCAATCATTTATCTGAGAAAATTCTCATATAGGCATGGGGGTGAGGGCACTGGCACAGGGATTTCTCCTTGAGGCAAATTTGCAGAGATATGTTGGGGAATTCTCCAATAGCATAAAGCAAGAAAGTGTTAAGATCCCCTTCTTTTTGTTTGTAACAGCTTTATTGACATATAATTTAAATAACAAAATTCATCCTTTAAAAAGTATACAAGTCAGTGCTTTTTAGTGTATTCACATAATTGTGCAGCCAACAACACATTTAATCTAAATCATTTTCATCACCCACCCCAAGAAGAAATATTTCACTCATTAACAGTCACTCTCTGTCCACTTCTCAGCCCCTGGCAATCATTAATCTATTTTCTGTCTCTATGGATTTGCGTATTCCAGACATTTCATAAAAGTGAAATCATACATCATTTTTTGAATCTGGCTTTTCTCATATAGCATAGTGCTTTCAATTTCATCCATGTTGTAGCAGGTACCAGTATTTCATTTATTTTTATGATTGAATAAAATTCCATTGCAGGGATATACCATTTTGTTTATCCACTCATCAGTTGATGTATGTTTGAGTTGTTTCTGCCTTTGGCAATTATGCATAAATCTGCTATGAACACATATGCAAAATTTTTGTGTAGAAATATTTTCATTTCTTTAGGGTATATACCTAAGAATGGAATTGCTGCTGAGTTATATGTAACTCTACATCAAGCTTTTTGAGGAACTTGGGCCCAAATTTAAAAATTTGAGTTTTTACTATGCCTTAGTCATTGTGCTGTTTTCCATGTTATGATTTTCTCCTTACAACAATTATGTAAAGTAATAACTAAATATTTTTATTCCTATTTAACAGATGGGGAAACTGAGGCTCATAGAGATTATATCATCTGCCTATCAGCTAGAAAGTCCCACAGCTAGGAAGTGAATGATGCAGCTAGGATTTGAACCTGGGCAGTCTGGCTCCAGAGTTCTTGGAGGAGGATATGGCCAGACAGAAGTAAAACAATTCTTGCTCCAGAAAATGATGATTTCGGATTAGCATATCCATTTTATACCAGAAATTTGGATTTTGGTTTTCACTGACTGAAAGTGGTTAATAATGAGACCCTATAGCCAAATGTCTTGGGCTTTTGTCCAAGATATGTTACTCAGTACTTACAGGACCTTGAACAATTTGCTTCACTAATATGTGCCTCAGTTACCTCAAATACAAAATTATTAAATGGAATTTTTCTCATAGGTCTGTTGTAAGGATTAAATTGATTTAATATACATAATGTGCTTAAAATAGAGTTAGTATATGGTAAGTGCTCAATAAATCTTAAAGATATATGGCCCAGTGTCCTCCCAACATTTGGATTGTGCACCCCATTAGTAAAACATTTCTGAGCACATCTTCTCAATTTGTTTACTTATTATAAATTATAATCATGTACTATTGACAATCCATACTGTACCAGCTTAAGTTTCTTCTTATTTTTCAGATAATAGAGAAGTCTTAATATTTTCTTCTGTATTTCCCATGAATAATCTTGTGCTCTTCACCCTGACCATTGGCCTAGTCTTAGATGGGGCACACAAGCCTGGAGTGGGAGCAGAAGTGACTTACCCCACATTCTCTACTACTGCTATGATACAGGGGGTTAGGCCTATGTCTCCCATGTGGGTAGGGAAAGGAATAGGTGCAGACAAGGTGAACAAAGGACTTCTAGGGGTTATAACTATAAGTTCTGTCTTTTAAAGGTTTTCTCAGAAGGAAGGGAAGCATCTGTTACCTATAACATAATGAGTGGTTTCCATTTTACAGACATCTACACCTTACCAAGTAAAAGGAATGGTCTCAATCTTTCTCTGGATGGATATAAAGTCCAGGTGAGTACCAGATGTGATGAGCTCTTTTTATTTATTAAAACTTAGAATGGCAGAAGAGACCAGTAAAATCCTTTGTCTCGGTCATGTTGGGCTTCCAACCTCAGTGAGCACAGAGGAAATGCTGAGCCCAAAAATGATAAAGTAAAACTCTCAGATTCCTTTTGATCACTTTGCTCTCTTTCCAGGGCACAGGGAGCTGGGCAGGGCTCTAACAGCCATTGAGTCACAACATTCAGTTTTCAGAAGAGGGAACTATGACCCTGAAAAACCTCCTTCCCTCCTTCCCTTCCTTCAACCTCACAGCTAATACATGTAATAATAACAGTCTTCATTTTGTTAAACTACCACTGTTGTAGATGCTTGACATGTATTAACTTATTTTATCATAGTAACAAATCCTTATGAGTCTCAGAATTTCTTTTGACCTTAAGTAACATAAAAATAATCTGTGACTTAATTAAATTGGAGTTTCTTTCTTTCACACAGTAACAATCCAGGGGTAGGTATTTTCTGCTTATTCCTGTAGTTTACTGATGTCATCAGGGCCTAGTCTCTTCCCACATTTCCTTGCTACCAGCCTTAGCATATAGGCCTTTAGCTTCATGCTTGTTATTTTGTGTTCACAGATAGCTGTCCTAGCTTCAGGCATTGTATCCATATTCAAAGTAGGGAGAAGAAAAGAGCTGTTGGCATCAGTCATATTTCTCCCCTTCATCAGGAAAGCAAAAAATTTATCAGAAACCTGCCCCCTACCATCAGACTCTCTCTTACATTTCATTTTCAAATGTTGCTTATATGGCTACCTCTTGCTACTGGAGAAGCTGGAAAAATGGTACTTAATTGAGTATGTTGTTGCCTCAAACTAAACTGGGGTACAAATTGCAAATAAGAAAGAAGAAATGTATATTAGAAGGCAATAAACAGCTTTTCAGTCACAGAGAAATACTATTATAATCCCTATTTTACAAATGGAAAATTAGGGATGAAATAGTTAATTTACCCAGAGTCACATAGCCAACAAACAGTAGAGCTAAGATTTAAACTGAGGCTATCTGGCTCTACGCCAGTGTTTCTGAAACATTGTGACAATCTACTATTAAAAAAATCACCTTTAGAGGATTAGGAGGAACTTAATGGAGGACCATGGAGGAGAAAAAGGGGAAAAATAGTGGGGGAGAGGGAGGGAGGCAAACCATGATAGACTTTTGAATGCCAAGAACAAACTGAGGGCTGATAGGGGTGGGGGTGAGGGGAAGGGAGGTGATGGGCATGGAGGGGGACACTTGTGGGGATGAGTACTGGGTGTTATATGGAAACCAACTTGACAATAAACTATAAAAAATAAATAAAAATAAAACGGCAAAAAATCACCTTTAATATTGCACCAATATTAAAGTATACATATCTTCCAAATTCAAAACACTTAATACTTTTTTTTACCTGCAATATTTTTTTCTATTCCATTCCATTCTATCATTTCATTTTTTGAAATGCTAGTCATACTCAAGTAAACTGATATCATGTGCCTGCAATTTGAAAATAATTTTAGTGGATTGCCTTGCTTCAATACCACACTTCTCTAATGGAATTTCTGGGTGTGCCAAGAAAGATGTCCTGGTGCTATGTCACTCTCAGCTGCTGCCTATTTCTTTATTTCCTTGTCTAAATAGTTGTTTCTTATTGAGTCTCATCCAGGAAGGTGGATGCTTTATTTGAAGGTTCCTGTTTTATACAGCCAGACACAATTCTAAACTGAAAAAAGCACCAATGCTTCAATGAGAATATATAAAACTTCATACGATACATAGTAAGCCCTAATTCATGTGTCTTAGCTGAATCTCCCCAAGAAGTACATTTTCTAATATAAGGGGAGTAAGTTATACAGGTAAGTGAAGGAAGACAGTAAGGGGTGTGTTATTAAACCAGCTACTGTAGAGTAGGCAGTTGAAGCCTAATCCCTAGAGAAACTCCAGGGAAAATGTCAAAAACACTTTTGAATTGTCACATCTGAGGAGCAAAGGAATCTGAACAATTATAACTTTCCTCAACATCCATTCATTAAGGGCTACTCAAAGGACAAGGAAAACAGTAATCCCCATGCCTGCAGTAATTCTAGTCTGCTAGACATACATAGATATACATACATAGGACTGAAAATGAGTGTGGGTTGCCTTAGCTGAACAGGAGGCAGAGGGTATGGAATCTCGTGAACAGGAGGCTGGTCATTTATGAGGGTTCTAGCTGAAGCTCTACTTGTGGTGAGTTTGCTATGAGAGCTGGAACCTCCCATTTCTCATACTGAAAATTCACACTTACAGAGAAATTTGTACCTGAAGGCAGTTTACCATTCATAAGCACAATGCAAATAGGAGCAGTATCTAATTTGCTTTTTTCTATATTCTAGAACCTGGAAGTTTTAGGCAAGCAGGTAAATATTTTTTTGGTTTAATAAATAAATGAATACAAAACCTTTTACTCAGTGTGACCTAACCTGCCAGGATTTTAGTCATATCATTCTCTTCACTTGGAATACACTCTACCTATTCTTTTTTCCAAACTCTGCCCCATGAATTTTCCATATGTGTGTAAATAAAGACTTTATCCTTACATAAAGAGAGGTCCTGCCTTTACTCTCAGCTTCTGGGAGGTAATCTTTAAGAGCTTGGAATGTTGTGTCTGATAAGAATGTTTATGTTTGCCTGGGAGCCTTGGGTCACCTGACAATCTAACAATATGATTTAGGGTGGCATTTCTGGCCACACTGAAGATGTGATTTATGGTGGGGCTCTGATTTACCTGACACCAGCCCACTTCCTGAGGAGACTGGGATCAGCTACAGAGATAGTGATGGAGCCCCAATAAAATCTATAGAAGATTGAGTGAATTTCTCTTCCTAGGAATACTCCATGCAAATTGTCATATAGTGATGCCAAATAAGTAACACTGTCCCAAGTCCGCAAGGAATGGACAACTGAAGCTCTCTATTTGGTACTTTCTTGGACTCTTCTCTGGTTTCTTCCCTTAACTGATTTTAATCTGAACTCTATAGATTTCATAAACCATGACCAAAACAGTCAGTTCTGTGAGTCTGTTTGTCAAACCTAAGAGTGGTCTTGGGAATCCCTGAACTTGCAATTGGTGTCAGAAGGAAAGATGATCTTATGTGGACTGTTTCCCCTAACTTCTCAGTTGCTCTAACCTTCACAACATGGTAGAATTTTCCCTGTCTTCTGAGGCCTAGTTCAAACCTTTCCTTCTTTGGTAGGGGTTTTTAATGTTCATCCATATCTAGTTCTCCTTCCCATCTGAACTTATAGAACTTTTACAGTTTCCTGCTCCCTTGAAACTGGATTAGGCCATGTGATCAGTTCTGGCCCTCTGGACTGTGACTGAAAGCAGGGATAGAGAATTTAAGCATAAGTGAGAAACACTTTAGGGCTCTTTCTCCAGCAGTGACGATTATGGATGTATGTGTTAGAACAGCCCAGACCATGTACTATCACATGGAAGACCCTGATTTGGACAGTTATTGGGATCTACAGAAATATTTGCATGGGAAGAAATAAACTTTTTTTATTAAGCCATATATATTCAATATACCATATTGAGATTTGGGGAGTATTTATTCCTGCAGCACAACTAAACTTGTCCTTACTGGTTACAAAGATTTCCTCAATCAGAATTAACCACTCCATTCTCTGCATACCTCCAGGCCCCCATCCATCCCTGTTATGACCCATTCTTATATGTTCTTACTAAACTCTGAGTAACCGTAGTAGAAACATTATTTTAGTCATCTTGGTATCCCTACAAGATCTGGCCCAGATTACATACTCGGAATATGTGGGCTGAATCTCATTCATCTGGTTGACAGACCTGTGAAGAAACATGGCTGTTGTGGAGATGGATATAGCATCATCTAGGAAGCTGCCTTAAGTGACCTGTTGATGAGCTAACTAGAAATAATAGAGATTTCTAAAGAACACAGGGCTACTGTATCCTCATGTACCATCTTCCCCCCTGCACCTTTCTTAACTTTATGAGAGAACAGTGTCCCTGCGACACTACTAGAGGAGGAGGTCACAGCCCAAGACAGAAATGGAGGAGATGAAACAAGAATAGTGTGTTTCCAGGGGACATGAAACTTACTGCCAAATGTCCCTCTTAAACTGTGTTGCAAACCCAGTTGATTTAATCTACCTATGGCCAGGCAAACTTGTCCTGCAGGTGCTTAGGACTCATGCTAAGAAGTCTCATTTTCCTATCTTGAGACTGGCAGGGAAAGTCCTGGGGAAACATGATCTACTTCATCAGCCCCATATCTTAAAAGCCTCTGGAAGCCAGTAATGAGCAGGTCAGAGTGAATAAGGAAATCCCAAAGAAGCCAAAAGCTAAGTGAGCCAAGCAGCACATTGGTGGCCTCACTGGCTGAGACACTTAAGTAAGCAGAGGCTTTGGTCCTTCACTCGCTTGCTATCAGTACTAGGGACAAAAGGACCTATGGTTCCAGTCACAAGTAGATGGCTCTCAAGGAGTAGAGTACAAGGAATTATACTTATTCACATGTGACTACCAGCTTATTTCATATTTTTGTTTCCAGCCCTTCTCCAACCCATGCAACCCCCAGGAATACTGAGAGCAAGTATCTTTGAACTTAGATAAGTTTGAATGGGGGTGGGATTTAGGTGATGAATACTCACAAGCTTGGTAACCTTGACTAGTGACTTCAAATGAGCCTCTGGCTTCTCCTGTGTGAAATGTGGTTAATAATCCCATTGCCAAATGGTTGTCAGGAGGATTACATGAGACACTATATATGGTAAGTTCATTGAAAATAGGATAAATGTTATACTTAAATAAGTCATTAGCCTCCTACATCAGACCCTGTATATAGATAGGTCAGGGGATAACTTGTTCTAGGAAGAAGACTCTGCCTGGAAGCTGGGAAGAGTCTCCTCTCTCCATTCTAGTTCTGACCATCTGGGCACACCACAGATCTCTCTATCCACTCCTGAACCTCCCAGAAGATCCTGAGGAAAGTAGAATAAGAAGCCATCATCCTGATTACAATGATCTTGGGATGGGCTAAGGCCTTCCCCTTTTGAAAACCTCCTAAAAGTGATACTTTGCTATATCCCTTCTATCCCCAGAGGAAGAAACTTAGAAATTAGAAAAGGCAAATTGAGGGCACCTGGGTGCCTTAGTCAGTTAAGCGTCTGGCTCTTGGTTTTGGTTCAGGTCATGACCTCACGATTTCTGAGTTCCATCCCTGAATCAGGTTCTGCACTGACAGTCTGGAGCCTTCTTGGGATTCTCTCTCTCCCTCTCTCTCTGCCCTTCCTCAACTCACACAAAAATGCTTGCACTCTCTCTTGCTCTCTGTCTCTATCAAAAATAAACATTTAAAAATGGCAAATTGGAAACTTAATTAGGCAAGTGGCACTTTCATCAATGAATATAGCAGCACTCTCTACAGTGAATATAGGGTGCTTTATAATAAAACTGAGAGCACCAAGTGTATAAATGCTCTTAGCAAATAAGCTTGTAAGTAGTCGAGCCATTCTTTTTGGTGATGAGACTTGTTTGATATTAGGTAACTTAGGAGAGAATCAGCTGCATCTCAGAGTGTAAGACGCCAAGCATTTATCTCCCCACTCTCTATTCTAGAACTCTCAGGAGGTAGTCAGGGAGTACTGAGACCAGAGATAGTCCTCTTGCTCTGCAGGAGGTAACTGAGATTCACCTTTGGAAGTTGATGAGGCCGGGAAGTGGCAAGACAGAGAAGGGACTACTGAAAACTAAATTTTCTTTTTCTTTTTTAAATTAGTGTTTTTATTTATTTTTGAAACAGAGAGAGACTGAGCATGAGCGGGGAAAGGGCAGAAAGAGAGAGGAGACACAGAATCGGAAGGAGGTTCCAGTCTCTGAGCTGTCAGCACAGAGCCCGCTGTGGGGTTCGAACTCACAGACCGTGAGATCATGACCTGAGCTGAAGTCGGATGCTTAGCCAACTGAGCCACCCAGGGACCCTAAGAGAACTGAATTTTCTGAGTGTGATAAAAAAGATGTCAGATCCCATGGGAAAGGGAAAGAGGTTAAATTGAGATCCAAGAAATGGAGAAAGAGTAGTTTACTGAAGGATATGTTTTAATAATTACTTTCTCCAAATATTAGATTAAGGACATCTCTTAGGCCTAGATACACAGGGCTCACACCTTGACCAAGAGGTAACACACCTGCTCCTCCTCTTAACTCTGTAGCTTGGAAAAATTACCTGGTCCCTTTTAGTAAATAAGCACTTTATTAGGGTGTTTAGTCACTCTGGAGGCAGGCAGGTGAGGCCAGAACAAACCCACTACTGGATCACTGATGGGCAGGTTAAGACAACACATGGAGGTGTTGTGGGCAGCTAGGAGCATCTACTTGCAGGCAACACTATGATGAAAAAAACTGTAAGATTACTCCACCCACTTTGGGTGATGGTTAAGGAATGTGTCTACTTCTGAGAAGACAGACCAGAATATTATATGGCCTCTGAGTGGGTCCAAAAAGTAGCTTTTAGCTCCCATGAGTGCCCAGGGCAGGTACTGGACTTGTAGCTGCAAGGGAAAGAATGGGGTCAGGTATGGGTCCTCAAGTCTTACCAAAGGGACAGGTGACATGAACGACAGTCCCAGCTATAAAGATACTTGAAGTGTCCCTGGTTACAGGATCAAACTTGGTTCTTATGGCCTACTCTTCTAGAAAGGACATGGAAGTTCATAGATAGCCCATGAGATGCCTGACAATGGAACAGCAGGTTTGGCAGGCCAACACTAGGTTGGAATAAACAGCCCCTGATCAGGAAAAACTCCCTTTATTTTGGAATTAGTGAAATACACACACACACACACACACACACACACACACACACACACACACTGGCAAGAAAGCTTTGCCTGGAAGTGTCTTTTTACTTCTTTTATTGAACTCCATAAATATTTTCATAAGGCTTTGTGTCATTACAACATCATATTTTTGTTGTTAAACATTTTTTAAACACACAACTTTGACACTTGTTTGACAGGGTCAAACAGTCAGAATAAACAAAATAATAAACTGGCAAATGCAGAGCAGCAGGGGTAATCAAAATCACTGTTACCCATCCATCCACCCCAGCCCACCCCAGCCCCAAAGCACTAAAAGATCACTATTTGGCTTCACACTAGAATTGTTAGAACTCTCTTGTTGCTGTCCTTGATAAATCCATTAGAGTTATACACATAGAGAGAAAAGGAGAGAGGGAGAGAGAAAGAGGAGTTGGATTTCTGTGTTTAGGACCATCCCACAGCAGGGCCCATAAAACACATTAGCAAAGCCTTTTGGAGAGCAAATCCAGGCCTCATTGAATTGAGGAAAGGGGAGCTCAGGGGCCATGCACGCATAGAGGAGATTTACAGAGTTCTTGGGGATAGCACTGCTGTGGGGACACAGAATAGACTTGGACCCTGATCTCAGGTAATAGGGCTCCACTTAGGGTTGTTGATCACTGGTCTGCTTTGCTACCATAGGCTGGGGGAACACTCCAACCAATGGCAAGCTGATTTTTTGTTGTTTTCACAAGTTATTGGCATCTGATGATGCCAGTGGTTTGGGTAGATGAGAGGTGGGTTGTAAGGGGTAATATCCCTGATCCTGGAGCTCTGAGACAACCTCATGGGAGAAGGGCATGGATGGAGGGTAAGGGACTTGGCTAAGAGATGTTTTAAGTCCAGGGACTTGGCCAAGAATCCCCTCTTGGTTTGCTCCTCACCCCTGGAGAATTTGCTTAACCCTAGTGGAGAGGAAAGGAAAGTAGGGAAAGGATGTATAATCCAGGGAGGCCTACACAGCCATTGAAACACATGCTGTTTGCTAGGGAGGCCCTTTTAGCTCAGGTGCTGCGTACCAGTTTCCTTGCAAAAGGGGCTTAAGCAGCTAAGTCATTTGCTGAGCTTTCATGGCCAGTCCCGAGCCCCAGCCCTCTGCCCAGCTCAGGCTTACCCTTGACTTACCCCACAAGTCTGATTTAAATGTGGTTGAATAGAAGCATAAACAGCTTGTAATTTGATTCCTACAGAGGAAAAATTCCCAGGCTGGGCAGGACCTGGTCTGGGTCAGGAGGCATAGAGCAGCAATCAAGTCAACTATGCTGAGGACCTCATGCAGCTATAACTGCTGCTCAGTAAGCTGAAGTCCTTTCATGATGAAGTTTTCTCCCATAGAGTCCAGAACACACTCACAATTTCCAGATTCTTACATTAAGTGGTTCTCCATAGCAGGGCCCATTCTCACTTCTTTGGACTCCATTTCCTTGGTGTTCAAGGTCTGTCCACTTGAAAGGGTTATGTGGGGAGAAGGAACAGGAACTCCTGCACCCATAGGGAGCCTGCCCCTTAGTGGGAGAAGTTAGTTTTCCCCAAGTATAAAGCCTGCCTAAAATGAGCCTGAGGGTAGTGTCTCTACCTCAGATCTTTTCTCCACAGGGAAGAGTCCCCTGGGGTCTTCACATACTTGTTTCAATGTCCTGGGATGAGAGAATGTTGGAAATAGGACCTTCTTAGAGTCACAGAAGTTATTTAACTATGCTAATAGCAGCAATTCTCCTGTTCCAGGACAACAGGAGAAAAAAGGACTACAGGGAGAGGGGAGGGAAAGAATCATGGAAGATTGTCCATGCAATCTGTTAACAATAGGGGAAGTCTCATATAGCCTGAGTGATAGGAACTGCAGGTACATATTTTGGGTTGAGGCTGCCTCTTTCCATGCCCATCACTGTTCTTTCCTTTAAGAGTTTAAGGTCAGTCTTGTATCTTGTCCAGGTCAATAATTCGAAGGCAGCTGATGATCTTGGTCAGGTGGGCTCTGTCTTGACCCCTTCATAGACTCGTATCAATGCTGCCTAAACAATCTGAAAATGGAAGTAGGGATGACCAGGCCCCTGAAATGACTGCAGTGGGAAACCCCAACTTTAAGCCTACTTGGTGCTGGAGGCAACTGAATCCCTTTCACCAGGAAGCAGAGTCTCAGCCTCAGCCTTGAAGATTTTCTTCAAGTTCAAATCTTTTAGGTTAGGGGAGGGAAAGGCCTACAAGTAACAACATAACCAAAACAGCTTGAGGAGAACAGTTGGCTCAAACTAAACCACAGATACAAAACTGTCATGACCTAGCAGTGGTACAACTTGGAAATCCCAGTGCTAGAGAAGAGCCCAAATGCAGAATGTCCCCTGAACAGAAGTCCTCTCTGGCATTATTATACTCTGACTCTCCCTTGATTCTGTTTGGTTTTGATCCCTCTACAACACCTAAAACACAGTGAAAGCAAGAGAAATATCAAGCAGTTATGTCACAGAGCACAACAGAGCATGTCTTGACTGGCACGACTAAGGACAAAAGATGCAGGGAAAAGGCTGTCTGGGGCAACTGCCAGGCTGCAGAAACATTCACAGATGGTCATCTTAGGGATAAGAGAAAGGTGAATCTTCCCTTTACCCATTGAATAGTAAAAGGAAGAAAAAAAGAAATTTGAACTACCAAACTCTATCACATCAAATTAAATTAAAAAGTCATCAGCATCAGTATCATCAGTAAAGAAAAAAAGCAATACAAACACATCTATGGTAATAATGACAAGTCAATGAATCACTCACAGAGGAGCAAAGAGATTATCTCAACAAGAAAAGGAACACATAGAAATATCATTTTTTGGAAATAAATGGGAGGGGGACAGGGTAAGAACAGAAAACTTTTAAGAAGGGATCACATATTTGGAAGTCATTGGTACCTCTTCCTACCAACTACAGATTTCACTTCCCCAAAACAACAGAAAACATTTTTTGGTCCTTCTGTGTGTGTGTGTGTGTGTGTGTGTGTGTGTGTGTGTGTGTGTGTGTTTATGTGTATACTCAAGGGTCTGTGTGTGTGTATATATGTCTCTATATATATATATATATAAATATATGTATATATTTATATATATATATTTCAACAGTGCTTCTCCAAAAAAATGTCCATCTATAAATATAATTTTATTTACTTTATTTTAAAATTATCTGCCTCCCTGTAGGTATTATTTTTTGAAGGGGGTTAACCTGCTGAAGTTTTGCCAGAATGGTGACTGGCTGCGCTTGGGTTCGGTGAACTCAAAGACCTGCGACTGAGCGATGCCATCGGGGACCAGGTACTGGCCCTGGTTTAACGGGTCCTGCGGTGGTGGGTAGGAAGGAGGAACTGAGCGGGCAGAGTTGACACCTAGAGTAGAGGAGAGATCAAAGGGAAATGGGATAAGTTAAGTAGCAAGGGGTTTCTGAAATGACCCAGTGGCCACTTTGGGCAGACAATTCAAGGCAGTCTATTTTAGAGAGTATGAACTGGAATTGAAAATCTCCAAGTCAAGAATTATATTCCTTAACAGATTTTGGAATGGTGTGATGACTACTGCAACAACAACAACACATGCTTTCTCATCTACTAGGTATCCCTGAGAAGTTTGTGGTGTTATCATTAGCCATATTACAGATGAGGACACTGAGATCTGACATTTTACAGATGAGGACATATGGGGTGAAATGTCACACTCAAAGTCCTAAAGTGAGGGATAGAATTCACATTCTTTGATTTCTCAGTTCAAGCTCTTTTCAAGAGACCATAATCTGTTACACAGGACTGTTATTGCAAATCACCCAACAATTTCCATTTAACTTCAAAGATCTTTGGTTTTCTCCCTTCTCAACTCCCTCAAAGTGTCAAAAGAGCCTGTTAAGAACTACTGACTTCAAAGCAGGTTTTTAGTTGGAAAATGATTTTCTAAAAGCTAAGGTACAAGTGATCCAGTATTCTACACCAGGTTGAGAATGATAAAACCATATTTAATGTGGAGGTGACATTGGTAGATGAGGCAGAAAGCAAAGAAGATATGACTCATGGACTGCAAGGAAGATTTGGAATATATTTGTAACCTTTCAAATGGAACACTTCAATGACTTCAACTTTCATAGAAGTGTTTGCAACCATCAAAACAAAATCCACATGAATAGAGGATACTGGTGGAGGTGGGAGGCTAAACTGAAAGTTTAATCCTAACCTATATTCACAACATTA
The DNA here is from genome assembly GCA_017311185.1 of Proteles cristata cristata. NCBI lineage: Eukaryota > Metazoa > Chordata > Mammalia > Carnivora > Hyaenidae > Proteles > Proteles cristata. The sequence goes on along the minus strand of JAESUZ010001949.1, from coordinate 10,218 downwards.
TAGGGGTGCCTGGGTGGCTCATCCCATTAAACATCTGACTTTGGCTCAGGTCATGATCCCCCAGCTTGTGGGTTCGAGCCCCGCATTGGGCTCTGTGCTGACAGCTCAAAGCCTGGAGCCTGCTTTGTATTCTGTGTCTCCCTCTCTCTCTGCCCCTCACCCACTCATACTCTGTCTCTCTCAACAATAAACAATAAAAATTTTAAAAAGTTAACATAATAGGCTGATGCATATAGTATATGATTCAGAATCCAATGAAGACCTCTCTGCTATTCCCAAAAAAGTTCCTCATCTGCTGGCCAATTTGCTGAAATTTCAACATTACAGCTTATTTGTTTGCCTTTGTTTAATGACTTCATCCCATTACACTAGAAGTAGTATATTGAGCCATCACCAGCCATTGGCACTTATGTGACAAGGAATCAGTTCTTTTCTAAAAGCTTTGTTTTAGTTCTTACTTTTGTTTTCCAGACTTATTGAGATATACTTGATATATAACATTCTGTAAGTTTAAGTTGTGCAATGTGATAATTTGACATACATATATATTACAAAATCATTACCATAATAAAGTTAGTATATTCATTACATCACAAAATTACCTTTTTTGTGTGATGTGAGCATTTAAGAACTCTTAGCAACTCCTAAGTACACAATAAGATACTGTTAACTACAGTCACCATACTGTACATTATATCCCCAGAATCTCTTCATTTTATAAATAAAGTTTGTGCCCTTTAACCAACATGTTTATACTTCCCACAATCCCAGCCCTTGGCAATGACAAAATCTACTTTCTGTTTCGATAAGTTTACTTTTTAAGATTTCAATATAAGTGAGATCATATAGTATTTGTAATTTTGTTCTACTTATTTCACATAATATAATGCACTTAAAGTCCATTCATGTTTCCATAAATGGCAGGATTTCCTTCTTTCTATGACTGAATAATATTGCATTGTATATACCACATTTATCTATTCATCTGCTGAAGGACATTTGTTTGCTTGCTGTCTTGGCTATTGTGAATAATGTTGCAATGAACAAGAGGGTGTAGACATCTCTTTGAGATCCTAATTTCATTTTCTTCCAAAATACACAGCTCTATTTGCAATTTTTAAGGGTGCTTCATAGTATTTTCATAGTAGCTTAACAATTTACATTCCTACCAAGAGTAGGATGGGCATTCCCTTTTCTCCACATCCTCACCAGAAATTGTTACCTGTTTTTGTTTTTGTTTTTGTATAACAGCCTCTCTAAAAAATATAACAACTCATGGCTTTGATTTGCATTCTTCTGATGATTAATAATGTTGAACTGCTTTTCTTATACCTGTAGAACGTTTACATGGGCATTTGAATGTCTTCTTTGGGAAAATGTCTATTTACATCCTTTGTCCATTTTTAATTGAACTTTTTAGAATTTTTTTATAGCTTATTTATTTTTGAGACAGAGAGAGACAGAGCATGAGCCAGGAGAAGGGCAGAGAGAGAGGGACACACAGAATCTGAAGCAAGCCCCAGGCTCTGAGCTAGGTGTCAGCACAGAACCCAATGCGGGGCTCGAACCCATGAACCGTGTGATCATGACCTGAGCTGAAGCCGGACACTTAACCAACTGAGCCACTAGGCGCCCCTGAACATTTTTAAATTGAGTTGTATATGTTGCTCATATACATTGCATATTAATCCTTTATCAGATATGTGGTTTGCAAATATTTTCTCTCATTCTGTTGGTTGCCCTTTCATTTTGTTGATTGTTTCTTTTGTTTTGCAGAAGTTTGTATATATATATAGATTTTATAATATATATATATTTTAGTTTGATGTAGTCCTACTTTTTTTTTCTGTTGCCTGTGCTTTTGGTGTCATATTCAAAACCTTGTTGTCAAAACCATGTCAAGGAGCATTTTCCCTATGTTTTCTTCTAGGACTTTTGTGGTGCTGAGTCTTAAGTCTTGAATCCATTTTGAGTTAATTTTTGTGAATAGTGTAAGATAGGGGTCTAATACATTGTTTTGCATGCGAATGTTCAATTTCCCCAATACTTTTTATAAACTAGGCTATTTTTTTCCACTGAGTATTCCTGGCCTCCTGATAAATATTAGATTACTATGGGTTTATAACTGGGCTCTTGTTTCTCTTCCATTAGACTATATGTCAGATTTTATGTCAGTACAAGATTGTTTCGATTACTATAGCTTTGGGATAAAGTTTTAAATCCGAAAGCATGATACCACCAGCTTTGCTCTTCTTTCTCAGGATTGCTTTGGTTATTCAGGGTCTTTTGTGGTTCCATATGAATTTTAGAATTGCTTTATCTACTTCTGTGAAAAATGCAATGAAATTTGAGATAGGGATTACAATAAATCTATAGATGGCTTTGGGCAGTAAGGGCATTTCCAAAATGTTAATTCTTACAATCCATGAACAAGAAATGTCATTCCATTTATCTATCTCTTCTTCAATTTCTTTTATAAATGTCCAAACTTCTTTTTATAAATGTACAGATTTTTAACCTCTTAAGTTAAATGTATTCCTAAGTACTTTGTCTCATTTTGTGCTATTGCAAATGGGATTGTTTCATTAATGTCTCTTTTGAATGTTCATTGTAACTGAAACACAAGTGATTTTTGTACATGTATTTTGTATACTGAAACATTATTGGATTCCATTATTATCATAATACTTTAAATTTCTTAGGAGAATCTTTAGATATTTCTATATATAAAATAATGTCATCTGCAAATAGAGAAAAATTTCCTTCTTCCTTTCTTTTATTTCTTTTTCTTGCCTGATTGCTCTGAGTAGGACTTCCAACAGTATGTTGAATAGAACGGTGGGAGTTGGTATCCTTGTCTTGTTCCTGATATTAGATGACAAGCTTTCAACCATTCACCATTGAGCATGCATATTAATTGTGGTAAGCATGTCATATAAGGCATTGATTATGTTGAAGTATGCTCCATATATACCAAATTTATTGAGAATCTTTAGCATGAAAGCATGTTGAACTTTGTCAGATGATTTTAGTCCATGTATGCAGATGATATGTGATTTCATCTTACTTTCTGTTAATGTGGTGAATCACATTTATTGATTTGCATATGTCAAATGATCCCTGCCTCCTAGAGATAAATCCCACTAGAAGAGGTGTATGATCCTTTAATGTGCTGTTGAATTTGGTTTGCTAGCATGTTGTTGAGAATTTTTACATCTATATTTATCAGAAATATTGGCCTGCATTGTCTTATATTGTCTTTATCTGGCATTAGTGTCAATGTAATCCTGGCACTAATAAATGACTCATAAAATGAGTCTGGAAGTATTCCTTTCAGTTTTTTGGAAAATTTTAAGAACTGGTATATGTTCCACAGAATTACCCAGTGAAACCATCTGGTTCTAGGCTTTTATTTTTGGGAGGTTTTTGAGTACTAATTCAATCTACTTAGTCATTATTTGTCTGCTTAGAGTTTGTATTTTTTTTCCATCAGTTTTATTGAGATATAATAGACATATTACATTGTATAATATTAAGGTGTAGAATATAATGCTTTGATGTATGTATATACTGCAAAATGATAACCACTTTAAGGTTACATAGTTACATATTTTTTCTTTTGATGAGAATTTTTGAGATCTACTCTCTTAAAACTTACAAATTTATAATACAGTATTATTAACTTAGTGATGATGCTATAGAGAACTTATTTTATAAGCTTGTACCCTTTAACTACCTTTACCCATTTCCCCAACTCCACATCTTCTGCATCTGGCAGCCACCAATCTACTCTGTTTCTGTTTTTAAAAATCTATTGTTTCTATTATTTATTACATTCCACATGTAACTGAGATCATACAGTATTTATATTTCTCTGAATTATTTCACTTATCATAATACCTTCCAGGTTCATCCATGATATGACAAAAGGCAGGATTTCCTTTTCTCTCTCTGTCTCTCTCTCTCTCTCTATGTGTGTGTGTGTGTCTGTGTGTACTTTATCCACATTTATTTTATCCATTTGTCTGCCAAAGTACATTTAGGCTGTTTCCATGTCTTGGCTATTGTTGAATACTGCTGCAATGAACACAGGGAGAAGGTATTTCTTTGAGATACTGATTTCATTTCTTTTAGATATATACTCCAAACTGGAATTACTAGAGTATATGGTAGTTCTATTTTTAACTTTTTTTTCAATCATACATTTATTTTTTTTTCAGTTTCCTTCTTAGTTTTATTTGTTTTATTTCAAATTATACATTCAGTATTTCTTGCTTTAGGACATTAAAATGACAGAAAAATACTTTTAGAAAAACGCTCCTTTTTCTGAATGTGTGAACCTGTAAATATTTCCTGCAGTAGGTAGAATGGTGCTCCAAAGATGTTTATGTGAAGCTCCTTGAAAATTGTGAATATCTTATGCTATGTGGCAAAGGGACCTTGCAGATTTGGGTTACAGACCTCAAAAGTGGAAAGTATTCTGGATTATCCATGTGGGTTCAATCTAAATACATGAGCCTTTCAAACCAAAGAACTTTCTCATGCCGAAGGCAGAAGAGACATAGTGGTAGGAAACATGAGGGAAATTCCAAGTGTGATAAGGATTCAAAGAGCCTTTGCTGGTTGTAAGATATAAGGAGCCATAAACATACATTTATTTATTTATTTATTTATTTATTTATTTATTTATTTATTTATTTATTTCTGAGGGAGAGAGACTGTGTGAGAAGGGGAGGGTCAGAGAGAGAGGGAGACACAGAATCTGAAAACAGGGTCCAGGCTCTGAGCTAGCTGTCAGCTCGAACCCTGACGCGGGGCTCGAACCCACGAACTGTGAGATCATAACCTGAGTCGAAGTCAGTCACCCAACTGACAGAGCCACACAGGTGGCCCTATTTTTAACTTTTTGAGGAAACTCCATACTGTTTTCCATACTGACTGTAACAACTTACATTCCCATAGTATATAAGGGTTCTCTTATCTCCAGATCCTTGTCAATACCAGTTATTGCTTATCTTTCATTAGCCATTCTAATAGGTTTGAAGTGATATCTCATTGTACTTTTTATTTGCATTTCCTAATGATTAGTAATGTTGAACACCTTTTCATGTACTCACTGGCCATTTATATATTTTCTTCGGAAAAAATATCTATTCAGGTCTTTTGCCACCTTTTTAATTGGATTATTTGTGGGCTTTTGCTATTTCCAAACTGAATGCCTTTTGTTTCTGTCTCTTGCCTAATTGCTTTGGCTAGAACCTCCAGAACAATACTGAATAGAGGTAATGAGGCTGGACATCCTTGCCTTGTTCCTGATCTTAGGGGAAAACATCAGTCTCTCATCACTAAGCATGGTGCTAGTTGTGGATGTTTTATAGATGATCTTAAATACATAAAATCTTGTCATAGTCAAACAGAATCAATTTTACTTCCTCTCTGATTCAGATACTATTTCCTTCTTTTTCTTACTCGATTGCTCTTTGCTTAAGACTTCTAGGACTATATTGCATAGGGATGATGAAGTTGGGTGCCACCGTGTTATTTCTTATATTGGAAGACTAGCTTTCAAACTTTCACCATTAAGTATGATGTTAGCTATGGATTTGCCATATATTGCCTTTATTATATTGAAGTACATTCTTTCCATACCTAATTTGTTGAGAGTTTTTATCATGAAAGGATGTTGAATTTTGTCAAATGCTTTTTTAGCATCTATGGAGATGATTATATGATTTTTATCTATTAATGTGGTGTATTACATTGTTTTTAATTGCATATGTTAAATCATCCTTGCATCTCAGTAATGAAGCTCACTTGATGATGCTGTATGATCCTTTTAATGTGCTGTTGAATGTTGTCAGCTAGTATTTTGTTAAGAAATTTTGCATCAGGAATATTGTCCTGTAGTTTTCTTTTTAGGAAGTGTTCTTATCTGGATTTAGTATCAGTGTAATGCTGGTCTCATAAAATGAGTTTGGGAGTGTTCTTTTCATTTTTTTTTTAATGCTTTAAAAGGATAGGCATCAATTCTTTAAATACTTGGTACAATTCACCAATGAAACCATCTATTCTTGGGCTTTTCTTTGTCGGGAGGTTTTTTTATTGCTAATTTAATCTTCTTACTCATTTTTGGTACGTTCAGATTTTCTATTTAATCATGATTTAATCTTAGTACAATGTATGTTTTATTTGGAAATTATTCATTTCTCCTAGGTCATCCAATTTTTCAGTGTATATTTGTTCACAGTATTCTCTTATGATTCTATTTCTTTGGTATTATTTGTAATCTCTTCTTTAATTTCTGATTCTATTTATTTGAGTTTTCTCCCTCTCTTAGTCTAGCCAGAGGTTTGTCATTTTTGTTTATCTTTTCAAAAATTAGGTCTTAATTTCATTGAACTTTTCTATTATTTTTCTGGTCTCTATTTCTCTTTTGATCTTTGTTATTTCCTTTTTTCTGATGACTTCGGGCTTTATTTTTCTTCTTTTGCTTGTTCCTTGAAGTGTAAAGTTAGGTTGTTTTATTTGAATTTTTTTCTTTCTGTAGGCATTATGGCTATAAACTTTACTCCTAGAACAGATTTTGCTGCATCCCATAACCTTTGGTATGCTGTGTCTTCATTTTCATTTATCTCAATATATTTTTTTTATTTCCCTTTTGATTTCTTCTTTGACTCATTGGTTATTCAGAAGTGTGTTACTGATATCTAGCCATTTGTAGCAACATGGATGGAACTTAAGTGTGTTATGCTGAGCGAAATAAATCAGGCAGAGAAGGACAGATACCATATGTTTGCACGTATAAAAGGATTAGGAGGAACTTAATGGAGGACCATGGGGAAGAAGAAGGGGAAAAATAGTGGGGGAGAGGGAGGGAGGCAAACCATGAGAGACTCTTGAATGCCGAGAACAAACTGAGGGCTGATGGGAGTGAGGGGAGAGGGGAAGGGGGTGGAGGGCATGGAGGGAGGGCACTTTGTTGGCTGAGCGCTGGGTGTTATATGGAAACCAACTTGACAATAAACTATTAAAAAAGAAGTGTGTTGTGTAAATTCCACATATGAACTTTCCAGTTTTCCTCCTGTTATTGATTTTTAGATTCGAACTACTGTGGTTGGAAAAAGACACTTGATATATTTTCAGTCTCCTTAAATTTTCTAAGACTTGTTTTGTAACCTAATACATACTACCCTAGAGCATGTTCCATTTGTGCTTGAGAAAAATTTGAATTCTGCTGCTATTGGATGGTATGTTCCTTATATGTCTTTTAAATCAATTTAGTCTAAATATATTTCCAGTCCAATGTTTTATTAATCAATTTTTGGCTAGGTGATCTATTAATTATTGCTATTATTATACTGTCTCTTTCTTCCTTCAGATCTGTAAGTATTTGTTTAACATACTTAGGTGCTTCATAATAAGTACATATATTTACAATTTATATATTTATGTTTTGGGTACATGATGAATTACTTCTATGATTGTATAGCGACTTTCTTGGTCTCTTGTGACAGCTTTTGACTTACATAAGTATAGCTATCCTTACTCTAGTTTGGCTTACATTTGCATGAAATACCTTTTTTCCAGGGCGCCTGGGTGGCTCAGGCAGTTGGGCAGCCGACTTCAGCTCAGGTCATGATCTCACGGTTCATGGGTTCAAGCCCTGCGATGGGCTTTGTGCTCACTGCTAGCTCAGAGCCTGGAGCCTGTTTTAGATTCTGTTTGTCCTTCTCTCTCTGACCCTCCCCTGCTCGCTCTCTCTCTCTCTCTCTCAGAAGTAAATAAAACCTTAAAAAAACACCTTTTTCCTTCCCTTAACTTTGAGGCTATATGTATCCTTAGGGATGAACTTAGTCTTCTATTGGCAGTGCATAGATGTGTCTTATATTTTTATCCATTCAGCCATTCTATGAATTTTTTTTTAATTTTTTTATGTTTTATTTATTTCTAGGAGAGAGAGAGAGAGACAGCGTGAGTGTGGAGGGCCACAGAGAGAGGGAGTCACAGACTGAAACAGGCTCCAGGCCTGAGCTGGCAGTCAGCACAGAGCCCGACGCGGGGCTCAAACCCACGAACCGTGAGATCATGACCTAAGTGAAAGTTGGACGCTTAACCAACTAAGCCACCCAGGCGCCCCATTCAGCCATTCTATGAATGTTAATAAGAGAATCTAATCAATTTACATTGAAAGTCACTATTGAGATGGTAAGGACTTACTACTGTCATTTTTTTTTTTTACAAATAGTTTATTGTCAAATTAGTTTCCACATAACACTCAGTGCTCATCCCCACAAGTGTCCTCCTCCATGCCCATCCTCCCCTCCCCACTACATCCATCAGTCCTCAGTTTTTGTCAGCATTCAAGAGTCTCTCATGGTTTGCCTCTCTCCCTTTCCCCCATTTCCGCCCTTCTTCTCCCCCTTGTTCCTCCGTCAAGTTCCTCCTAATCCTCCTATACGTGCACACATAAGATATTTGTCCTTCTTCTGCCTGGCTTATTTCGCTCAGAATAACACCCTCAAGGTCTATCCATGTTGCTACACATGGCCAGATTTCATTGTTTCTCATTGCCATGTAGTATTCCATGGTATAGATAAACCACATCTTCTTGATCCATTCATCTGTTGATGGACACTTAGGCTCTTTCCAGGTTTTAGCTATTGTAGAGAGTGCTGCTATGAACATTGGGGTACATGTGCTCCTATGCATCAACATTTCTGTATCCCTTGGGTAAATTCCTAGCAGTGCTATTGCTGGGTCCTAGGGGAGTTCTATTGTTAGTTTCCTGAGGAACCTCCATACTGTTTTCCAGAGAGGCTGTACCAGTTTACATTCCCACCAACAGTGTAGGAGGGTGCCCGTTTCTCCTCATCCTCACCAGCATCTAGAGTTCTCTGATTGGCTCATTTTAGCCACTCTGACTGGCGTGAGGTGGTATCTCAGTGTGGTTTGATTTGTATTTCCCTGATGAGGAGGGATGCTGAGCATCGTTTCATGTGTCTGTTGGCCATCTGGATGACTTCTCCAAAGAGGACATACTGTCATTTTATTATTTCTGTTTTATACTTCTTTTGCTCCTTTCTTCTTCTCTTGCTATTTTCCTGTATGAATTGATGTTTTTCCAAACTGGTATGCTTTGATTCACCTCCTTTTTTGTGTGTACCTACTGTAGGTACGTGCTTTGTGGTTACAATGAAGCTGACATAAGATACCTTATAGTTACAATAGTCTATTCTGGTAACAAATTAACTTTGGACACATAAAAAAGAAAACTCTACTTTTTACTCCCCAACCCCACATATTATGTTTTGGATGTCACAATTTACATATTTTTATTATTATCCATTAATAAATTATTGTACCTTAGTTATTTTTTAAATCATTTTATGCTTTATCCTTTATACATATAAGTAATTAATACACCACCATATTAGTGTATTCTGAATTCTATTATCTACTTGCTTTTCATGTTTTCTGATTAGCATGAGTTTTCTGATTAACATAGAGTTTTCATGTTACTGATTAGCATCTTTTCACTTCAGTTTGAAAAATTCCTTTCAGCATTTCTTGTAAGATAAGTCTAGTGATGATTAACTCTCTCTCTCTCTCTCTCTCTCTGAGAAAGTCTTTCTTTTTCCTTCATTTCTAATGGACAACTTTCCTGGGTATAGTATTTTTAGTTAAAAGTTTCCTTCTTTCAGAACTCTGAATACAGCATACCACTCTCTACTGGTCTGCTAGGTTCCTGCTGAGAAATCTTCTAATAGCCTTATGTGCGTTCCCTTGTGTATGAGGATTTTTTTTCTCTTGCTGTTTTTAAACTTTTCTCTTTGTATTTGATTTTACATAGTTTTATTATAATATATCTTGAAAAATATCATTTGAGTTGAAATTATTTAGCAACAAATGAGCCTCATGAAGCTGAATATTCAAATACTTATCCAGAATTGGAATTTTCTGTGCCATTATGTCTTTAAATAAGTTTTCTTCCCCTTTCTTCCTCTTTTCTTCTTTTGGTTCTCCAATATTGTATATATGAGTTATCTTAATTTTATCCCATAATTCACATAGGCTTTCGTCACTTTTTTTCCATTCTGTATTCTAGAATACAGAAAATTGTCTCTGAATACAGAAAAATACAGAAATTGTCTCTAACTGGACAATTACAAATGACTTGTCTTTGACTTAAGAAATTTTTTTCTTCTGCTTGATAAAATC
>JAESUZ010001947.1:0-14531 GCA_017311185.1 Proteles cristata cristata | reverse complement strand
TTCATTTATATCTATCACTGTGGACTCATGTCCCTATTTATTCAGAGGTTTATATGTTACTGTTGTTATTTAGACACATTGTCCCACATTTGGCCTATGGTGGCCCCTTCAAACTGGCTTCTGTGCCATCATATTTGAGTGCTTCCTTACTTTCTAGAACAAGATGTTCCAGCTCATCTTGTTTCCCTGCCCTGGCTGTGGAATCAGCCATTTGCCCAGAGAGTCCTGGTTCCTGTTGGTAGATACTGTAGTATTATTGAAACCAAGATCTAGGTGCCAGGTGTGCTCACTGCTATTGGAGTGTTGTGCTTCACTGGCCTTTACAGTGGGCAGTGCTAGGATATGCATACATCTAGACATGTGTGTGTACACACACAAACTTGTTGTATATATACATACATACGACTGAATAGTGACCCCACCCATTTCATGTCCATTCAGAACCACAGAATGTGACTTTGTTTGGAAATACAGTCTTTGAAGTTGTAAGTAGTTAGGGATTGAGATGAGATTATACCAGGCTAGGGTGGGCCCTAAGTCCAATGACTGCTCTCCTTACAAGAAGAGAACACAGAAAACAAAGCCATGTGAGGACAGAGGCAGAGATTGGAATTATGCATCTATAAGCAAAGAAATGCTTAAGATTCCCAGCAGCCACCAGAAGCCAGGAAGTCAAGAACGGATTCTAGAGTATTCAGAAGGAGCATGACCTTCTTGACACCTTGATTTCAGACTTCTGGCCTTCAGACATGTAAGAGAACACATTTTTGTTAGCCACCCAGTTTGTGATCATTTCTGTGGCAGTCCCCAGAAATGAATACAGAAACCAAAGCGTTTAAACCAGTATCTCCAGCTCCAGTGCAATAGCCCAGAGTTTGTTCTAGTCTTCTCCCTTCCCACATTTGCACCTCCTCCAGCAATGCAAATCTAGTTCTCATCGCATTCACTTTGCTGTGTATAGCCAGTCTCCTGATTCTGTCAGGCTGCTGCCAGACTCCTGCATCAGCCCCAAACCCCTACTCAGGCCTGCCTTTCCCCCTTCTGGCACCATCCCCATACAGCCCCAACCCTCACATGGACAGGCCTGCAGGCCCTCTTCTCTGGCACCATCTGGCCTCATACACAGGCCCGGAGCCCAACCCCCTCACACTCAGACCTACCTGTTACACCTGTGTGCTGAGCTCCTTTGGGAACAGTGCTGGATATTGTTTCTATCCAGAGACTTTCAGCTCATGTAAGAGAAATCCAACTAAAACTAGCTTCTGAAAGCTGCCTCATGAAATGGAACCCCGTTTAAGAGGAGTGGCCCTAAGCATTACTGGGGTCAGTAGCTTGCTTAGACTCACGTGGAAGTTTCTCTTGAAGACGCACCACTGATTCTTCTGCTCTGCTCCCATATTAACTTGGACATATTGGTTTGTTGCTGCACTGCCACTTTGCTGTATAATTACCTGCTTAACATGCTGTCTCCTACTAAACTGATTGTCCTGAGGACCGAAACTCTGTCATCCCCAGTACCTGTCATCTTCTTGAGAACATAATAGGCCTCCAAAGGTTATTAAAAAAATGAATCACTGTGGGTGGGAGACAGTGTAGGAGAGCATGAACAGGGTTGACAGCATTGAAAATTCTAGTAAGGTGAGTTTAAATGGGTGTTGATGGACCGTAGGCTAGGAAAACAGGAAAGTGAGGCCAAGAGGGGGCCTTCATTGTCTTTCATGAGCTGTTCCCCCAGTCTCCAGACCCCAGGGTGGTCAGGACTCAGATATTGCTGCCATGCCCCTCACACCCAGACAATCATGGGGGCCTGTGGTTCCGGCCTCCTAAAGCCTCTCAGAGCCTTCCCTTGTGTCATGTGCGCACCACCACCCTCATCTCAGCCCACCTCCTCCCATCTGCCTCAGCCTCCTCACTTAGCCTCCCTGTCTCTCATCTCGTCTCCTGTAACGTCCATCCAGGAGTCTGATGGATCTTTCTAAAAGGCACATCTCACCTGGACTTCTCAACTGGAGCCTGTGGCTTCCCATGACTGTAGACTGAGCTTCAAATCCGTCAGGAGGAACGACAGAGCTGCCATTACCTGGCCTCTCCAAGTCTCCTCCTCAGGACTTTTTATGAAACATCTCTTCTGTCTGAGATACTGTTCCTCACATTCTTGTTTGGCCCCATGTGCCACGCTGGCAAAAATGTCCCCTTTCTGTCTCATTTTTTTTCTAAGACCCAAAGGCCAAGGGAAAATGGAAGTGGCAAATACTCTCCCATTCTCAAGTTATTTTTTTACGTTTATTTATGTATTTTGAGAGAGAGAAAGAGAGAGAGCACATGAGCAGGGGAGCAGACAGGGAGAGAGAGGGAGAGAGAGAATCCCAAGCAGGCCCCATCCTGTCGGCACAAAGCCTGACTTGGCGCTTGATCTTATGAACCATGAAATCACGACCCAAGCCAAAATCAAGAGTTGGGCACTTAATCGATTGAGCTACCCAAGTGCCCCTCAACTTATCTTGACCCCCTTCTTATACCATCTGTAACAGAAATCAAATCTAGGTGAAATGTGATCTCAATGTGTAAGGTGAAATAATACAACTTTAAAATGAAAATGAACAAAATATGTTCATAATCTTGGGGTGGACAAAAATTTATTCACCAGGATTCAAACAGCATTAATAATAAAGGGGGAAAATTATATATTGGAATATATCACAACCCACATATGGCTGTGGGGCTGAGAGGATTTTTCTGGTTGGAGCTCTCAGCTGTCTCTCCTAAAGAGAGATTCTGATCGTGGACAGGCATCGCACAATCTCTGGGGGGCTGTTCTGCTGGTTTTCACAATGGATTCTTTAGCTGTTCAGAGTATTTGGATTAATTGGGACCAAGAGGCACATTTCTATCTAAAGAAACAAAAAATGGATATATACTCTCCAGTTCTGTTTTTCTGCTTTGACATTTTCTCTTCATTTTCTCCCTTCCCATATCAGAACTTGAGAGAAGGAATAGAAATTGCAGATGTCACCGTGTTTCAAAGAGAATGGAGGGGCACCTGGGTGGCTCAGTTCATTGAGCATGTGACTCTTGATTTCGGCTCAGATCACGATCCCAGAGTTGTGGGATCAAGTCCCTCACTGGACTCCACGCTGTGCTCCCTCCCTTGGCCCACCTCCTCTACTTGTGCACACACCCTCTCTCTCATTATTCTTTTTAAAACTAATAAAGTTAAAAATATAACAAAGATAATGGATATGGGGAGTAAGAAGAGAGACTCAGCAGCTAGTGGGAACACAGAAACTCCCAAGTGGCACCCCAAACCTCCTTACCCCCGGATTAAAGTTGAACTTCTCTTTCTTCCTGAGCACCTGATGAACCCTCATCTACCTATCGTGGAGTCTTGGCACCATTCTTTCCCTTCCTTGGAATCCTCCAGTTCCTTCCACTGCAGCTTTTCTCTGTGTTCCCCTGGGCACCTCGGGTCAGGCTTTGGTCTTGGTTCTCCTGGCCAAGATGAGAGGAAGTGTGGATTGAGTCACCATGGGTTTCTGCAGAGTCTGGGCTGCTTCTGGGATACGTGGCCTCTCACTATCTACCTATTTCCTTCTTAGGACTGCCTCACCAGGAGCCTCTGGCACATCATTTTTGTGTTGTTTTGTTTTTGATTTTTAAGATAAGCACAAAACCCAAGTGGGGGGGGGAAGTCCTACTGTTCAATACTACTCTTCTCTAATCTGTGGAAGAGAGTGAACCAATTCTGGGGTGAAATCAATCTACTTACTGAGTTCCACATCAGTTTGAGAGTGAATTTAGGTGCAAGTCAGAACAGGAAGTCAATCTTCCTACAGGGTTGGCTTACTAAAACTGAAAGACACTGTCACCAGTTTGCATTCCCCAACCTGTGCTAACAACCCATGTCAGCTAAGGCCACCAACTATCCCCTCCAACCCATTCCCCATTCTTCTGACCTCAGTTCCATCCTCTACTCTCATACATTCCATAAAACAGCATCATGAATGCTGAATGAATTTGACACTTATTAAAAAGGTTTACATGAGGGGTGCCTGGGTGGCTCCGTCAGTTAAGCGTACGACTGGCTCAGGTCTTCATCTTGCAGTTCATGAGTTCAAGCCCTGCGTCGGACTCTGTGCTGACAGCTCAGAGCCTGGAGTCTGTTTCAGATTCTGTGTCTCCCTCTCTCTCACTGCCCCTCCCGCACTTGTGAGTTCTCTCTCTCTCTCTGAAATAATAAATGAATACATTTTATATATTAAAAAAGTTTGCACGGATGTTAGTCCATCTGACAACATAGGGAAAACAGCCTTGGTGCTCATCGCAAGACAAAGCTGGTGAGTGAAAACAAGCAGAAACTAACTCCCTCTTGTGGTGGGAGGGTAAATAGGCCAAAATATGTTGCAGGAAATTTGATCATGTCTATTTTTCTTTTTTAACGTTTATTTATTTATTTTGAGAGAGAGAGAGAGAGAGTGCGAGCAGGGAAGGAGCAGAGGGAGACAGAGAATCCCAAGCAGGCTCTGATGTAGGGCTCAAACTCACAAACCTTGAGATCATGACCTGAACCGAAATCAAGAGTCAGATGTTTAACCAGTTGAGTGACCCAGGCGCCCCATTCATATCTATTAAAGTTATAAATATATATATGCCCATTAACCAACTGTTCCTATTCTAGAAATCTGTTCTACCAACACATGCGCATAGAAAGACACTCACTGGGGGCGCCTGGGTGGCTTAGTCGGTTAAGCGTCCGACTTTCGCTTAGGTCATGATCTGGCGGTTCGTGGGTTCGAGCCCCGCGTCGGGCTCTGTGCTGACTGCCAGCTCAGAGCCTGGAGCCTGTTTCAGTCTGTGACTCCCTCTCTCTCTGACCCTCCCCTGCTCACGCTCTCGCTCTCTCTCTCTCTCCTGGAAATAAATAAAACATTAAAAAAAAAAAAAAGAAAGAAAGAAAGACACTCACTGTATTTTATAGCTTGGCTCCAGGGTAGTTTGGTCAATATTGAATTACACTCAGAAGTCATGGGGAGTCTCTTCTCTTTATCCTCAGCAGCCAGTTTGTGTTGCCACATAACCAACCATCAGATTGTTTTTTCTAGAAATGAGCCCAAATGTATGAACTGGCTGTAGGTTGTTCTTTTCTTCTACACAGATGGACACTTCTTAGCTCAAAAGCTTGCTGCTGGTGCCAAACAAATTCTCTCACGTCCAGCGATTTAAAGATTAGCCCCAGAATCAAACTGTTAGCCATTTAGGCCCTGTCTGCTTTGCATATCCCAGAAAACTTCACCCCATATCTGCCAGCCATTGAAAATATGGAGCTTTGTGGTTATATAACCTCAAGCTGCTGCTGTCCTTCAGAATTCAGTGACCTATCAACTGCCTATTGTGCTACTGGGCTATAAGCTTACTAGATAGGCAAGTCCCCTCTGTGAGCCCTCACTCCCTGGGGAGTTCCCATGTCCTCCTCCCCTTATGACTCTGTGGACTTGGCCAGAAGCAAAGCAGAGCTGCTCCAAACCTTGTACATTCTACTGCCACCTCCTGGTCACATCTTTTTCCTTGATCACTCCCTATATCTCTCAGACTTTCTCCATGTGCTAAGGATGGGATTTTGGTGATCGTGAGGTAGATATGAGGACCTCCCATTCTGTAGTATGAAGCATATTAGATCACTTTAAACAGTTATGAGAAAGGGGTGGTTTCCTTTGTTCCTACTGGGTGTATTTTACTTGTTGAATTCATTCTCTCTCTTTCTCTCTTGTTGAATACACTGGACCTTCTGGTGCTTCAGAGAGCCAAGTATCACAGTCAAGAACAATGTTGCTGCCTGGCGTCATATGCGATCTTTGTACTTGGCACTGTTGTTAGGAGGAGCAAGTTAGCTTGGGGAATAGGGATGCACATGCAGAGAGACTGATATTTGAACATGACTGGCCAGGCTCTGCCACTGTTTGCAGGCATATATACAAAATACAGGTTTTTAAAACCCTGACAACAGACCAGAGATGTAGGTGAGGTCAAAATTGGAATATAAATGACAATATTTTATATAATTTGGCTTTCACAGTAATAGATGCACATACGTATTTGTGGGCTTTTCCTCTGTCACCTCTATTTTTTTGTAAGTAAGCTCTATGACCAACGTGGGGCTTGACTCTCAGTCCTGAGATCAAGAGTCACATGCTCCACTGACTGAGCCAGCCAGGCACCATCTCTGTCACCTCTATTAAAAACAAGACAGAGTCCATATCTTCTACATGCCTAGTACTTGCTAAAGTAAGCTACAAAATGCAGTACCTGGACAAATTGATTAAATGTAGAAAGGGCACAAAGTTGTCACTAAACAAGCACAGTGTAATGGTAGGAGTTGAATTCTATGGGAGTCATGGCATTGCACAGACAACACACAATCCCAGTGTCAGGTGTGTAAGGACCAAGCCATTCTCTCCAAGGAAAATGTGGAGTCTCACCTGTGCCCTCCCCCATGGTCTGCCAGGCACCTGGAGAAGAGACATGGCTCTCAGCATGGAAACCAGAAGAGATGGGGTGAAAGCCATGGTTAAGCACAGGAGTTAGAATTACCTAGGAGCGCCTGAGTGGCTTAGTCAGTTAAGCGTCCGACTTTCGTTTAGGTCATGATCTTGCAGTTTGTGGGTTCGAGCCCCACGTCGGGCTCTGTGCTGACTGCCAGCTCAGAGCCTGGAGCCTGTTTCAGAGTCTGTGACTCCCTCTCTCTCTGACCCTCCCCTGCTCACGCTGTCTCTCTCTCTCTCTCCTAGAAATAAATACAAGATTTAAAACAAATTTTTTTTAAAAAAAACAATTACCTATTAGCTTCAAGAGCAAATGGATCAAAGTATCTGGGATATCTGTTCTCATGTGGCCCAAGAGTGCATCTGAAAGCAAGAAACCCATGCAAGGTAACGAAAAGTTTGACAGATCTTTGCATTCACATAATGTGATAATTTCTCCCATGTTATCTCCCAGGCTCTGTGCAGAAGACCTTGTGCTTTCTTATTGTGCACAGTCCCCCAAAGACCTCGACCACCCTGGACACTTCTATCACCTTCTGTAAACTTTTGGCTTGCACACCAACCCCAAACCCTGATCTCTCTCCTGAGCTCTGATTCCACATTGGTCATTTCCACCTGGAGACCCATAAGCATCTCAAGTTCCTCACGTGCAAATCTAAACTAAGTTTCACCCACCAAATCTGAGCCTCTTCTTGTGTTCTGTGTTAGTGAAGAACACTGTCGTTTACCCAGTTCGCTAGCCAGAAACCTGGATGCCATTCCCAATGCTCTCTTCTCCATCACCCAATGCCCAGTCAACCACCAAGTTCTGCATTTTCTATAGGCCACATGGCTTTTGAATCAGCTACCCCCTTTTTTCATTCTGTCATCACCAACACTACAGTTTATAAAATCATCCTCTCACCTGGGCGACTGCAACAACCTTCCAAATGGTGCCCCTGCTTCAAGTCTTAACCATTCCTGTTGAGGTCAGAATGATAACGTAAAATGCAATCTCTGTAGTAGACCTCTTCCCTGAGAACCTTAGTGACTCCCCACTGCCCTCATAAGAAAGCATAACTTCTCAACAAGGCTGACAAAGTTGTTCATAATCCAGGACACTGCTTCTCTCTCCAGTCTCTTCAATGCTACTCAGGCTCCTCTGTACCCATCACACTGCAGCAGGAAGTCTTCAAATATGCCAAGCACTGTCCTCCGAGCCTCTGCACGTGCTGTGCATTCTTTTCAGAGCTCTCCCCTCTCTCCACTTCCACCACCCAGCAGGCTCACTACAGTTCGTGGTACAGGTTTCCACACAGACCCCCCTTCCTCCAGGATGACTTTCCTTTCTGCCATGAGCAGGTTAGGCGGCCCTCCTATGGATTCCCATAGCATTATACAGTCCTATTTACATCACAGATAGTACTTACGGTCTTATGTATATATCTGAACAGTGAATAGTCCTTAATAGGTGCTCACATATATTAGTTGAATGGATGAATGTTAAGATGTGTAAAATGGACATGGTTTCAAAGCTCAGGCACTGAGTTGGTTATGGGTCAACCAGATATCAACATTTTATAACTTGGGCTCTTCTCGATATGTTCATTTGTAAATGTCTCTTTGTTTTCTCAGCATTTCAACGTCTTAGAAGTGTCAACATGTTGGGGCGCCTGGGTGGCTCAGTCAGTTAAGTGTCCGATTCGGCTCAGGTCATGATCTCGTGGTTTGTGGGTTCGAGCCCTGTGTTGGGCTCTGTGCTGACAGCTCAGAGCCTGGAGCCTGCTTTCAATTCTGAGTCTCTCTCTCCCTCTCTGCCCCGCCCCTACTCTCTCTCTCTCTCTCAAAAAATAAGCAAACATTAAATTTTTTTTTTTAGTTTCCACATGTCGAAGCTGTGCCTGAGAGAGGTAGAAAAGACGTTTCAAGCCTTATTTGGGCCAAAGTGAATGGGGAAGGAGAGAGCAGAGTGGTGCTGGGTAGTGACAGGAATCATTGGTAGCAAAGGTAAGAGAATTCCCAAAGGGAAATGAACCATAGGGACACAAGATCCATGCAATCCAGCTGTCTTTGTCTGCCTGTACCTTCTCCTTCTAAGTGCAAACTCTTGGAAGTTCTGAAGCAGTGATCCTATAGTGTGTCCAGGACTCTTCTGGAGAGAACGCACCCCAGGTGACCCTGATACGCATAGGCTGCTCACTGCACTTGGAGAATGCTGTTGTAGGTTCTGAATGCATGAAATACATATTAGCTTTATACTGTGGTGAATGATCAACTTCAAGGTTCAAAAGTGAGCATATTTATAGTGTACCAAGTTTGAATGAGGCTGTGATACCATAACAGCAATTGAGGAACCCACAAGATCAAAGATCTGAAAGAGTAAAATCTGCTGGCAAAATCAACCTTATCCAGAGTATCCATACCTCCCAGGGTTTCCCTATAACATGTTTGGTCCAAAGGTTCCTGAGCAAGGTCATTACCTTATGGGACTTTTAATCCCAGCTGATGCACCTTGCTTTGTTCCCGGCTACTCCCAGAGAGGCGTCCCTCCTCCCACTCTTTATCACAGTGCTCTGCTTCCACCCAGTAATGGGTGTTTCTGACCCACCCCCCAAACCCGGAGAGCTCCTGGGCTCTCGAAATACACAGCTGAGGAAGGACACGAAGCCCCTGCCTTACCGGGGTCCAGGAAGGGCTGGCACTCCTCGGCAGCACCATAGCTCAGCTCCTGCAGCCCCGCCTGTGTGAGCCAAGGCTCTGCCACTGGGTCCTCGGGGGCGGGTCCCATCACTTGCAGTGCGGGGGCCTCCAGGTGGATGTTCGGTGGCACGTGTGCCGTTCCCACTGGTGCCAGTTCTTCCAGGAGCATTTCCTGCCTATCGATCTGGGGGAAATGGCAGAGCCCATCACTCTAAAGTCTAGACCAGCAACACCCGGTAGCGACAACGTCACCACCCGTGTCATTCTCACTTTGCAGCACCCACATAAAAAAAGAAGGAAGAGATGAAGTCAATTTTAATCACATGCCTTAGTTAACCCAATGTCGCTAAAATACCACGATTTCAGAAAGTAATCAATACAAACAATTATCGATGAGATAATTCACCTAATTTTCCATGCTAAGTCTTCTATGTGAGGAGCAGTTTGTACTCAGAGCACACGTCAATTTGGACCAGCCACATTTCTGGTGCTCGAGAGCCACGCTTGGCTGGTGGCCACTGCACTGGGCAGTGCACGATGAGGCCACAGGCAGATCACATCTGGTGCAGGAGCCAAACCCAGGGGACAGAGAAAGGAAGGGAACCATGAGTTCCTTACACCCTGGGAAGGGGGGGCGGGGAGGAAAGTCTGGAAGGCTCTGGTTCGGTCAGGCTAACCGCAGAGCCCCATCAACGCACGACACCGGGCACCTAAAGCCCAACTAGAAGCCCTTTCTCCCTTCTGCCAAAGCTTCTGCCCTGTGCCAGGTGCTTCTGAGCAGGGGGCAGTAGCGCCACCGCCACGGGGCCACGTGGCGTGATGGCAGGTGGCCAGCTGAACCCAGTGGGCAGAGACGGGAGTAGGTACCGCTCACGGTGCAGAGCTGTTCCGGTCCCTGCCAACGTGGCAGCTGCGCCTCAAACTTTCATCCGGGTAAGAAGAACCCGTCAAGAACGTCACACCTGTGCTCAGGGACGCTAAGGAATCTGCCTCGTCTTCCATTCCTGTGTCCAGGAAAGCACAGGAACCCTCCACATGATGGTCTTTCCATTCACGTGCCTAGGGCCACACAGGTACCAGCCCCCACAGGTATTCCTGAGTCCAGGGACACACGCGGACAGGCCATGCGATGGTCTTCCCATTCCCGCACTCAGCGCCCCACAGGGAATGGCCTTGCCTTCCATTCCTTTGTCCAGAGACACCCAGGGACCTCCCTCCCTTTGCATTACTATGTTGAAGACCACACAGGTACCCACCACACAACTGTCTTTCCATTCCTGCACCCAGGGACAGACAGGGACCTGCTGCACCTTCGATTCCTGTTTCCAAGGTGCACGGGAAGTCAGTACCCGAAAGTCTTTCCATTCCCCCTCAAGGGATGAGCAGGGATCAGTCTCCCCTTCTACTCCTGTATCCAAGGGTGCCCAGGGACCCACACGTGATGTTCACTCCATTCACTCACCCAGGTACCCTCCACAGGGCTCTGCCTCCCCTTTCATTCCTGCGTTCATGGGGCGCAAGGGCACTGTGCGTGATGATCTTTCCATTCCCACACACAGGGACACACAGAGAGCTGCCTCTCCTCCCATTCCTTTGTTGAAGGACACACAGGGACCTGCCACACAAAGGTCACTTCATTCTCTTGCCCAGGGCCGCACAGACCCTTGTCTCCTCTTGCATCCCTGTGTCCAGGGGCGCACAGTAACTCCTACATGATGGATTTTCCATCCTTGTCCCCAAGGATGCACAGGCACCTGCCTAACCTTCCATTCCTGTGTCCAGAGATTCACAGGGACCACACACAATGGTCATTCCATTCCTGTCCATTCCATGTCCAGGGCCTCACAGGAACATGTCTCCCCAGCCATTCCTGTGTCCAGGGATGCACAGGGTCCCCCCATGCCACAGTCTTCCCATTCTAGCACCCGGGGATGTACAAGGCCCTGTGACCCACCATCCCTTTGTTCAGGGATGCACAAGGATCCGCCACACAATGGTCTTTCCACTCCCGATTCCAGGTACCCACAGGGACTTCTGTTCTTTCATCCCTGTGTCCAGGGTGCACAGCGACATGCCACGTGATGGTATTCCCATTTCGTGCCACAGGATGCGCTGGGACCTTCCACTCCTCACACTCCTGTGTCCTGGAACACACAGAAAGTGGCCATTGGACAGCCCTTCCATTATTGTACCCTGGGAGGTAAGCACCTGCCTCCATTTCCATTCCTGTGTCCAGGGACCCACTGGCTCCCACCACATGACAGTCTTTCTGTTCCCATGCCAGGGACACACAGGAGCCTACCTCCCCTTCCACTCTTCTGTCCAGAGAGACACAGTGACATTCTACACGATGGACTTTCTGTCCCCGTGCCCAGGGACGCAGAGGGATCTGCCTAAGCTTCCATACCTTTGTCCATAGACACACAGGGACTCACCACCCAATCTTCTTTCCATTCCCACACCCAGGGATGCACAGGAATCTGTCTCCCCTTGCATTCCTCTGTTCAAGGGCACACATGGAACTTCCACACGATGGTCTTTCCATTTCCATGCCAGGGACTCACACGGTTTCATCACTCCTCATCCCTGGGGTGAACAAGGACCCACCACGTGATGGTCTTTCCATTCCTGCTCCCCGGTACTCACGGGCATGCCTCTCCTTCCATTTCTTTGTCCAGGGACACACGGGGACCCCCAATACAAAGGTAACTTCATTCTCTCGCCGAAGGAAGCACAGGACTCTATATCTCCTCGCCTTCCTTTGCCCAGAGATGAACAGGGACGTGACATGGAATGGTCTTTCCATTCCTGTGCACAGGAATGCTCAGGGACCTGCCTCCCCTTCTGATCCCTTGTTCAGGGACACACAGGGACCCCCCAGGTGACTGTCTCTGCACTTGTGCACACAGGTACTACAGAGACCTGCTTTCCCTTTTCACTTCTTTGTCCTGGAAAGCACAGGATCTGCCATGAAGAGATCTGCTCATTCTCTCGCCCAGGGATGCACAGGATGCTGTCTTGCAGGGATGCACAGTGACGTGCCAGGCGACGGTCTTGCCATTCCTGTGCCCAGGGACACACAGGGACCTGCCACGTGAAGGCCTTTTTATTCCTGTGCCCAGTGACGCACAGAGATCTTCTGCTCCTTACCAGTCCTGTGTCTAAGGGCACACAGGGACCCAGTACGAAAAGGTTTTTCCATCCCGCACACAGGGATGCACAGGGAGAAGCCTCAACTTCCATTACTGTGTCCAGAGATGACCCAGGACCAGCCATGTCACAGTTTTTTTCATTCCTGCACCCAGGAGCGCACAGGAACATGCTACCCCTTCCATTCCGGTGTCCACAGACACACAGGAGCCCGCCACGTGAAGGCCTCATCTTGTGCCCAGTGACGCACAGAGATCCTCTACCCCTTCCACTCCTGTGTCCATGGATACAGGGACTCCGAACACAAAGATCTTTCCATTCCCGCACACAGGGATGGAAAGGCACCATCCTCCCCTTGCATTCCTGCGTCCAGGGACACACAGGAACTCACCCCATGGTGGTCTTTTCATTACACACCCAGGGGCGCAAAGGACCCTGTCTCCAGTCACATTCCTGGGTGGAGGGATGGACGGGGCTGCGCCAGGCGTTGGCCCTTCCATCTGAGCGCCCAAGGACGCACAGGGACCCTGTGCTGTCCTTCCCATTCCTGTGTCCCATATGCACAGGAACCCTCCAAGCGATGCACTTTCTATTCCTCTGCTTTTGGACTCACACTGACTTGATTCCTCCCACCTCCCCCCCACCCCACCCCGTGCAATCCCGTGTCCAGGAAGCTGAGGGACACACCCCTGAGGCGCTGTTTTACTTCCCGCGCGCAGGCCCCCAGGAACACACAAGGAACAGCCTCTCTTTGAATGCCTCTGGTCAGGCAAAGGGAAGGACCCGCCCTGGCCAGGTTTCTCCATTTCCGCACCCAGGGACCCGCAGGAATCTACCGCCACTTGCATTCCTGTTTCAGAGGCATAGGGGACCCAAGCCGTGAAGGTTTTTTTGTTTTGTTTTGTTTTTCTTCCCAAGCCTGGTGATGGAACCGAACAGGATCTCATTCCATTCCTGTGTCCAGGGATGAAGTGAGAGCGGCCAGGCAATGGGCACCCCGTTCCCGTGCCCAGGGACGGATGAGGACCTGCCTCCAGGTGGATTCCTGTGTTCCAGAGACGCACAGGGAACCGCCCCGCGATGGGCTCTCCATTGACCAGTCACGGGAAAAACAGCAGTCTGCCTTGACTTCCATTGCCTTGCCATGGAGGCCCAGGGACGCGCCCCGACATGTCCTTTCCATTTCCTCGCCTAGAGAAGCACAGGGGCTGCTACCACTTCCCTTCCTGGTTCCGTGGATGCAGCAAGGGCCATCAAGAATTGTCATTCTCGGGGCGCCTGGGTGGCTCAGTCGATTAAGCGTCCGACTTCGGCTCAGGTCATGATCTCACTGTTCGTGGGTTCGAGCCCCGCGTCGGGCTCTGTGCTGACAACCAGCTCAGCGCCTGGAGCCTGCTTCCGATTCTGTGTCTCCCTCTCTGACCGTCCCCTGCTCACGCTGTCTCTCTCTCTCTCAGAAATGTACAAAAGAGGCACAATGCTGGCCCTCTTCCTGCACTCAGGGACTCCCAGGCACCTGCACCTCCTTCTCTCCCTGTGTCCAGCGATGCAAAGGCGGCACCTGCCAAGCGATGGTCTATTCAATTATTGGATAAAGGAGTAGCAGGAGCTGCCCCCACATCCATCCCAAGTTCCACGACAAATGGACGCACTGCGCCCAGGTTTCTTCGCTTTGGGAGCACAGGTATGCTCAGGGAATAGCCTTCCTTTTTTTTTTTTTTTTATGTCTAGAGGTGCACAGAGACCTGCCACGAAACGGTCTTTTCCATTCCTGCACACAGAGAAGCAAAGGGACCTGCCACCCCTTCCCTTTCTACTTCTGAGGTGCACAGGGACCGGGTACAGGGAAGTCCACCCAAGCGCGGCAGGCAGGGATGCACACCCAGGGATCGTTCTCCGCTTTCCTTCTGGTGTGCAGGGCGGCACAGGGACCCTGCACTGCATGGTCTTTCCATTCACGCGCCCAGGTGCCACCCTGGGGACCTGCCTCCCCTCCCATTCCTGTGTCCAGAGACACACAGGATCTCGCCCCTGGGCTGTCTTTTCAATACGCACCCAGGGGCCCAAACGACCCTGCCTCCCCTCGCATTCCTGGGTCGAGGGACGCATGGCGCTGCGCCGAGCCACGCAACGGCTGTTCCATCCCTCAGCCCCAGGACGCACAGG
>JAESUZ010001946.1:0-12019 GCA_017311185.1 Proteles cristata cristata | reverse complement strand
ACTTTCGCTTAGGTCATGATCTCGCGGTTTGTGGGTTCGAGCCCCGCGTCGGGCTCTGTGCTGACTGCCAACTCAGAGCTGGAGCCTGTTTCAGAGTCTGTGTCTCCCTCTCTCTCTGACCCTCCCCTGCTCGCGCTGTCTCTCTCTCTCCTAGAAATAAATTAAAAAAAACATTAAAAAAAATGAAAACATTCTATATGAAAAGCAAGATTTCCCGTTTCCTTTGAAAAATGGGAGGATCTGGCTCGTCGGACCCTCCCCCAACAAGGAGCAGAAGTAGGCTGGGATCACCCTGGCCCGCAGGGTCCGTCGCTGCACCACGCAGAAGGCCCCGCACAGTGGGCACGGCCCCAGCATGCCTCTACCCGGCCACCCACTGCTGGTGCCTGCGGGCACTGGCCTCCGGGACTCCTCTCAGCCAGTGGGCTCAGGGTCTGAAATCCGATGGCCGGAACTCTGCTCTTACCTGCTAACTGGGAGCTGGCACTCAGGCCACCAGCCCAGCGTCTCTGAGCCCGTGTCTGTGCGCCCGGCCGCAGAGCTCCCACCTCCTCTGGCCCCTGGGAGCTGCCAGGAGGCTCACACCCACTCTCTGCAGTGGTGGCCAGAGGCTCCACGAACGTGTGGGCTGTGAATGAGAGGGGCCGTTCTGGTTTTTTCTGGATGGTCGGATAGGACAGCCTGGCAGTGCAGTTATCTGATTAGGCGTCACGTCTGTAGAGAGATCTACAGAAATGTTCTTACTGCACAGGACTTAAAATTAATTTTGGATTAGTCGTCGGTTAATAGCATCACGTGTATTTTAACATTTTACGCAATCCTTCTTCGTGGGAAAAATGCTTAATTTCAAGAAACACTAATGTAATTTTCAAAAGGACAAAAATTTAAAGAAAAAGAAATAACACCAACATTGCTCGGCTTTAAAAGTTGTCCTTGCCTGGGGGGCTCAGTGGGTTGAGCATCTGACTTTGGCTCAGGTCATGATCTCAAGGTTCATGGGTTCGAGCCCCGTGTCGGGCTCTGTGCTGACAGCTCGGGGCCTGGAGCCTGATTCCGATTCTGTGTCTCCCTCTCTCTCTGCCCCTCCCTGACTCACACTCTGTCTCTCTGTGTCTCTCAAAAATAAACAAACATTTAAAAAATTGTTTTTAAAAATTGTAGTCCTCACCCGTCATCATATGTGGTTTCGTCATCCTCGGTGCAGTGGGGAGGTGTTCAGGTAGGAGGGTGAGGGTGGCCCCCCACACACTGGGTGCACTGCAGGATCTTCTCCAGCCCCAGGGGAGACATCTGGGGAGCTCCCTCCGCCAGTCCCCAGGGGCAGAACACAGAGAACACAGTGGGTGTAGAGTGGGTGACCCCAGAGCAGAACCCCTCCCCCCCACTGCTGGCTAAATTCCTCAGGACCTTCCTGCCATTATCGATCTGACCTCTGGGACAACCTTGGCCCTTCCCCCGGAGGTCTGCCCCTCTTCTGGTTGGGCCTGTTCCCCTCGGGAGCTCCAGGAGCGCAAGGGGGGCTGGGGCCCCTGGGCTGGGGGCCACCCACCCTGGGCAGGCACTCAGTGCCCCGGGCCTCGGATTTCCTCATTGGAAAATGGGATTCCAGTAGCCGTGCAAATGGGTTTACTACTGTGGGGGCGACTGCATGGATTTAGGAAAACAGGTCTCCGGCTGGGCCCAGTCCCTTCTAGAGCACATTTCTGCGGCCTCCTGTCCCGGTTCTCACAAAGCACAGTGAACATGCGCCTGCTGCTAGCGTTCGGTCACCTTCATAAAAGGTACGAGTCCCAACAGCTCGCAGAGCACGCGGAAGGCAGTCAGCTTCACCCAAATGAAAACCAAGAATGGAATATGTGTTTCATCTGCCAGATTGGCAAAAAAAGAAAATGCTTGATAAGAACGCACCCGCCCCGGAGTGAGGAAAGAGCCTCTTACACCCTGCAGCTGCGAGCCAAGAGCCGTGAGCCGGGGCCAATTTTTTCAGGGCGATTTGGAAATACCGTGCAGAACGCAAACCACTCACACCTCTGACCCAGTGATCCTGGGCGCTGCGCTGATAGCACACTCCCACGGCCTCGCTCCGTGCCGCTGTCTTAGGAGCTAAGCCCACGGGCCGCCCAGAGTCCAGGACAGACGGTGGTTAAAGGACGTCCTTGCACACCGCGTCGCCAACCTGCCACGGGACGGGTCTTGAACGAGCAAGCTGCCTACGGGCACGCGCCCCTGAACGCGAGCAGACACACACGTGCTCGCCGTCTGCTTCTGCAGCCAGAGTGCAGGGCAGGTGTGCAGAGGGGCAGGGGACGGAGGGGGCCAGATGGGGAGAGCACTGACTCCTCTGCTCCAGTGGGCGCTCCACACCCTGAGCGCCCGTGTGGCCGGGACTCCTGGGCGGCACAGCGCTCTACCCTCCCCTGGAGCCGCCCATCACACGCGGCAGCGCCCTCGGGCAGGGCCAGGCTTTCAGAGGTGGGCCCAAGCCTGGCCTCCTGTCCTGCGAGTGCTCCTGTCCCAACCGGCGTGGCTGAGTTATTCATATGGGACTGACCTTTGTCATCTGGGTTAAGAAAATCTTTCCAGTTGGGTTGTTTCTGAAGTTGAAAAATAATTATATTAAAAATTTATGATGTTTATTTGTTTACTTGCTTTGTAGAGATGTGTGATTTTTATTTTTTTAAAGTTTATTTATTTATTTGAGAGAGAGACAGAGAGAGAAAGGGTGCATGCAGTCAGGGAAGAGGCAGAGAGAGAGGCAGAGAATCTCGAGCGGCTCTGCACTGCCTGTGGAGAACCTGATGCGGGTCCCAATCTCGCATTGGGCACCTATGAGCTGCGTGCCTGGGAGATACCGTAATAGAAGTAATCCTTCAGGGGCGCCTGGGGGGCTCAGTTGGTTAAGCGTCCGACTTCGGCTCAGGTCATGATCTCACGGTTCGTGGTGTAAGCCCCGCGTCGGGCTCTGTGCTGACAGCTCAGAGCCTGGAGCCTGTTTCAGAGTCTGTGTCTCCCTCTCTCTCTGACCCTCCCCTGTTCATGCTGTCTCTCTCTCTCAGAAATAAATAAAACATTAAAAATTTTAAAAATTAAAAAAAAAAAAAAGAACAACAAACCCCGGGGCCCGGCTGGCTCAGTCGGAGGAGCGCGCAGCTCTTAATCTCGGGGTCTATGCTGGGTGTAGAGATTACTTAAAAAAAAAAAGCATAAAACAAACACCTGTGTACTCAGCTTAGGAAACAACACTGCGGGGCGCCTGGAGGCGCAGTCCATTGAACATCCCACTTCGGCTCAGGTCACGATCTCACGGTCTGTGGGTCGGAGCCCTGCGTTGGGCTCTGCCGATGGCTCACAGCCTGCTTCGGATTCTGTCTCCCTCTCTCTCAAAAATAAACATTAAAAAAAAGAAAAGAAAGAAAGAAAGAAACAACACTGCTACCTGTTTTTCTAAATAAAGGTTTATTGGCAGGTGGCCACACCCTCATTTACATGGGGTCTGTGGCTGTTTTAAGCTACAACAGCAGAAATGAGTGGCTGCGAGAGATGCCTTATGATTGCAAAGAGAAAACTATTTACTATTTGGCCCTTTATGGAAACTTTTTGCCAATTCCTACTTCGGAATTTTTATTTTGTATTTATGTTTTTAGCAAACATCCAACTGTGCTCGGTTCTTATTGTCGGAAGACTCTTTGTTTTGCCGTCTGGTGGCAGTGTCCCGGGGTGTAGGGCTCTGAGGGACCACGTACCCATCCCATTTCACCGTCTGGCTCCCACAGAGAAGTCGGCTATCGGTCACGACTGATAGGTCCCTGCAGGTGACCTGTCCGCTCTCTGACAGCTGTCAAAGTACCGTCACTACCGCCAGCTCTGTTCTAATACATCCGGGTGTGGACTTTGTAGCCATTCAGACTGGGATCAGTGAGGCTTTCCGGGACCAGGAGGTATTATCTGGACGACTTCAGCCACCGTGTCCACATGGCAGCTGTGCCCCAGACTCTGACTGAGGCCGACCAGCAAGCGTCACACCTTCTCACTCCGTCCTCCACGGCTCCTGACCTGCTTTCTTCCTCCTCTGTCAATCTCTTTGTCTCTCTGGGTAATTTCTTCATCTATGACATCTATTTCACTAATTCTGCAATACATGATCTGTTGTTACACCCATCCACTAAGTTTTTATTTTGAATAATTACATTTTTCATTTCTGAAAGGTTTTTTTCTTTTTTTTAAGAAACGAAGTTATTTCATTTCATTTCGTTTCATTTCATTGAGAGAGAGAGAGAGACACCCCCCCCCCACACACACACGTGGCAGAGGGGCAGAGAGAGGGGGAGAGAGCGTCCCAAACAGGTTCCACTCCAAGCGCAGAGCACGACCCCGGGGTCATGACCTGAGCCAAAGCCGAGAGTCAGACACTCAACCGAGTCACCCAGGTGGCCCATTAACTGTTTGCTTGATTTTTCTCTATAGTTCTTTGTTTCTCGAACGTACTTTCTTGCTGGTGTTTTAATTCTCTGGACTGTGAACCTCAGTTATTAACGGCCCGTGCAGGTCTGCCCTCTGCCGGCCTCACTCCCTGTGTGCGGGACCATATTCTCAACTGGAATCTGACTGTGGGAAGTTTTGTGGCCTAGATGAAGTGGACCCCCTGAAGTGGCCTGGGGGCCCCATCAATTCACAATCACTCAGAACTGAACTACTCAGACCACCCACGCGTGGTGATTGGGACTAACTCACATGAGGGCCGCGTGTGGTGACAAGTCACGATGGGCCCCGTTCTCAGTGGGGGCTGGCTTACCTTCCCACTGGTGAGGCGGCCCTTCCCAGTTCCAGCTTTCTGGGCAGGGTCACCCGTCACACTCCCACCCCTACTTTCTAAATACCAGGAGGGTGTGACACCCACTGTCAACTTCACCCAGTTTGACAAAGGTCTTGGGGTCAAACCAGACCTCAGTGCTCAGCCTGCAGTCAGGGCTCCTCCTTCATGGAATCTTTGGCTTTTTTTTTTTTTTTTAATGTTTTTTATTTATTTCTAGGAAAGAGAGAGAGAGAGAGAGACAGCGTGGAGCAGGGAGGGTCAGAGACAGTAGGAGTCACAGACTCTGAAACAGGCTCCAGGCTCGGCTGAGAGTCAGCACAGAGCCCAACGCGGCTCAAACTCCACGAACCGCGAGATCATGACCTGAGTGAAAGTCAGACGCTTAACCGACTAAGCCACCCAGGCGCCCCAAGAATCTTTGGATTTTAAGAATCCTTCCGGGACGCCTGGGGGCTCAGTCGCTTGAGAGTCCAACTTCAGCTCAGGTTATGATCTCTCAGGTTGTGGGTTCAAGCCCCGCCGTGGGCTCTGTGCTGACAGCTCAGAGCCTGGAGCTGCTTCAGATTCTGTGTCTCCCTCTCTCTCTGCCCCTCCCCTGCTCACACTGTCTCTCTCTCAAAAATAAATGAAAACATTAAAAAACTTTTTTACCTTCTTAGGGAACCTGGCTTAGTCAGTTAAGCTTCCAACTCTTGATTTTGGTTCGGGTCGTGATCTCACGGTTTGTGCGCTGGGCTGGGCTCTGTGCTGACAGTGCGGAGCCTGCTTGGGATTCTCTCGCGCTCTCGCTCTTTCTCCCCCTCTCTCCCTGTCACTTCCCCACTCGTGTTGTCTCTGTCTCTCCGAATAAATAAACTTTAAAAAAAAAAGAGAATTCTTCACTTTCTTGCCTCGTTTGGCTGCCTTCAAGTGTGACGAGCAGTTTACAAACAGCCAGCCCGGCTTTATCTGTTTCCTTATTTTAAGCAGGCTCCAGGCCCAGCACGGGGCTCGACCTCGCGACCCCGCGACAGGAGGCGGCGGACGTGTGAACACGTGTGAACACGGGGGGAGTCCCGGAGCTGCTGCCGGTGTGCAAGGCACCCCGGGGTCCGGCGCCCCTCCCCCACCAGCACGGCCCCCGTGGGCGGGGCACCCAGGAAAGTGCCGCGGTGCCGCCCGCGCGTGAGGAGGGGGAAGCGGGGCTGCGGGGGGGCAGCTGCGGGGGGGGCAGAACCCGAGGGTCACTCGGAACCGCGCTGGAGACGGAAGTGCGCCCCGCGGCGGGCAGGCAGGGCTGAGGCGCGGCGGGTCACCCGGCGCGGGTTGGGTGGGGAGGGGCGCGGCGGGGCCGGGAGTGGGCGCGGCGGGGCCGGGAGGGGCGCGGGCGGGGCCGGGAGGAGGGGGCGCGGCGCGGGCCGGGAGGCGGGGCGGGGCCGGGGGAGGGGCGCGCGGCCTGGGAGGGGCGCGGCGGCCGGGAGGGCGCGGCGGCCGGGAGGGGCGCTGGGAGGCGCGGCCGGGAGGCGCGGCGGGGCCGGAGGGGCGCGGCGGGGCCGGGAGGCGGCGGGGCCGGGGGAGGGGCGCGGCGGGGGCCGGGAGGGGCGGGGCCGGGGGAGGGGCGCGGGCGGGGGCTGGGGGAGGGGCGCGGCGTGGGCCGGGAGGTGCGGCGGGGCCGGGGGAGGGGCGCGGCAGGGGGCCAGGGAGGGGCGCGGGAGGGGCGCGCGGGGTTGGGAGGCGCGCGGCCGGGAGGCGTTGGGAGGGGCGCGCGGGGCCGGGAGGGGCGCGGCGGGGCCGGGGGAGGGGGCGCGGGGAGTGGGGCGCGGCGGGGCCGGGGGAGGGGCGCGGCGGGGCCGGGAGGGGCGCGGCGGGGCCGAGTCTGAAGACGCGCGAAGACCCAGTAACCGGGACCGAGAGGGGACCGCGGCGGCGGCGCGCGGAGGGCCAGACGGGCCCCTCGGACCCGCTGCTGGGCCCCGCGGCGGAAACAGTTCGGTTCCCGTTTGACAGCATATGCGGGGTGCGTCCCTAATGCTTCGTGGGTTTGCGTGTTAAAAAATGAAGCCGTAAGGATTAGAAGAAATCGGGGAAGAATCATCTCTAAGCTGGGAGTGGAAAAGGCCGAAAAAGGGCGCAAGAACCAGAAAGGATTAAAAGCAAGAACATTACACAAAAACGAAAACTACGGAAACGAAAATACACGCAGGACAGAAACCACCGCAGGAGCCAAATGGAAGCTGCGGCCGCGTCGGGCCGGCCCCTCAGGACGGGGCGGGGCCTCTGACGAGGGTGCCCCCCCAGAGCAACAGGGGCCGCCCTGCCGGCAGGCCCCCGACCCCCTCCGGCCACCTGCACGGTGGCCTCTGCCCGCATCTCCCTCACACAGACCCAGGACTCTATCTCCCCCACTTCGGAGACCGCCTTCCAGATGCTCACCCGCCGTCTCCCTGGCGTCGGCCTCCCTGAAACGACTGCCCTCCCGGTGCCATGTCTGCTCGTCTCTCTGCCTCTGGATTGTGCCAGTGACAGTCGCCGAGCCTGGCGTGTCCGGGCCCCTGGAGCCGGGACTCGTGCGCCCTGCACCCCGGCCCCTGCCTACCTGGCGCAGAGTCGTCCTGGGACGTGAGGCCAGAGGGGCTGGATCCCAGCTCCAGTAACTTCCACGTGTCCTGGAGGGGACCGCTGGATGGTGACGAGGAGCTCTGGGCGTCGTGGCTCTTTTCCTCGCGGGATTCTTGAGCAGAGCGTGGCTTTGGGGACCGGTTTTCTTTCTGCCAAGCCGACCTGCGAGTCACGCTGGAGGTCCTGTGCTGCCCCTGTGGCAGTAAACAAAGACAGACCCTGTCTCAGCCTCTGAGAGCCCTGCTGGGCGAGTGGGGTGGTGGCATGGCCCCCGGACAAGCCCCGCTCCCTGAGCCCCGGCAGGCACGCAACGTGCAGGCCAGAGGCAATCCGGTCCCCGTGGGAGGTGGGGCCAAGAGAGGACAAATGCCCTGAAGCACGCCCTCTCCAGCCTCGAAGGCCCACCGTGGGGGGCTGTGGGCACCCTCACCCCTAGCGCCCTGGGGGACCACTGTGCAAGGGCACGAGGAGAGGCATCTGGTCCTGACACTGCGGTCACTGGGGACAGCCACCACCCACTGGGGCACTGGGCACTCGGGGCCCCGCGCCGACATGCCGCCCAGCTGTACCTGTCCTGACCCAGCCGCGGCTCGCGCTGCGCAGCCTGGCAGACGAGGGGCTCTGCAGACGGTCTGGGCCAGGCGGGGCGGTGCCTTCCCCGAACATCCAGAGGGCCGTCCCGTCTCGGTGCTCTCAGAGCCCTGCCATGGAAACGCAGACAAAAGGACTCAGTGTCCACGTGTCACCGAGGGCATATGTCACCCAGGCCTCCCTCAAGATTAGGAAGAAATGCTGGCCCCGTATCTCTGATATCAGGGACTCGCTCACATTGGGGACAGGCCACAAGGGAGGGGAGTGGTCATGTCCATGAGCCAGGATGACCACAACAGGCCCTCGGTGCCCATCTTAGTGTCCGTCACATGCTTCAGGAGACCAGGAACCTGCATGTCACACAGACCCTCCTGGGGAGGGGCCCTGGGCCTGAGCCGGGCACAAGAGTGGCTCCCGTGCCTCTCGGTTTGATGGCCCGTCATCGGTGCCTTGCTCCGTTGGCTGGTGACACCCTCCCTCTGTGGGGACGCTTGCAGAGCAGCAGTCAGAGGGGGCATTAGGGCGTCTCTGAAGAGGCACAGAACGAAACACAGAAGGAACCGTAAGAATTGAAAGCAGGGGCGCGAGGGCCGAGCCCCAGCAGCAGCCAGTGTAATAAAGTATTTCTTAAGTTTATTTATTTTGAGAGAAAGAGAATGCCACGTAGACTCCGCAGCGTCAGCACAGAGCCCAACTTGGGGCCCTGACCTCACAAACTCACAAACCTTAAGATCATAACCTGAGTCAAAATCAAGAGTCAGGAACTCAACCAACTGAGCCCCCCAGGCGCCCTAGTGTAATGAAGTATTTAATGTTCTAGAAGGAAGTGGAGGTACAATAACAATATGCCTCTTTTACTGTACCAGGTAACAGGCACATGGATTCTATGATTTACAATATTTTCTTCTAATAACATGCATGTAGTTTAATCAATTAATGCAGATGATTTGAAAGTTATCTTTCAAAGGTGAGGCACTTCAAGAAGTGGAAAAGGGGTCTCCCAGGGGAGAGGGTCTGCAGGGGAGGGGGTCCCCTAGGGGATGGGTGTCCTCCAGGGAAGGGGGCCCCCAGGGGAGGGAATCTGAAGGGGAGGAGGTCCTCCAGGAGAGGGGGTCCCCAGAGGATGGGGGCCCCCAGGGGAGGGATCCTCTGGTGGAAAGTGACATGGTCTTCGGCCCCCGTCAGCGGCCGGCCCTGCCCAGCTGTCTCGGGCCAGTGTCTCCGCATCAGCGTCTCTGTTGGGCCTGTCTCTCCCACAGAGCCATTCCGGGTGCCCAGCACCGTCCCCACTGTCCTGTAGCACAGACCCTGCCCTTTGCTTAGGGCTTGTGTTGGGCCCGAGCAGAAGCCCCCCAACACCCCATGAGGTGTGCGTGCCCGACGGACGAGCCCGGGGACTGGTGCTCCCAGGCTGCGCCTCCTCCCTCAGCCAGCTGCCAGGCCTCAAACCCGGATTCTGTCGTCCTCTCACATTCCACGTCCATTCCACAGCGAATCCAGAGAATCACAGCAGGTCCAGAGAGGGAGACACAGAATCCCAGGCAGGCCCCAGGCCCTGAGCTGTCAGCACAGAGCCCGACGCGGGGCTTGAACCCGTGAACTGTGAGATCATGACCAGAGCTGAAGTCGGACGCTCAACCGACTGAGCCACCCAGGTTGAAAAAATCAAAAGGATGTTTCATGACATGAAAAGGACATGAAATTAAAATTTTCAGGATCTGTGAAGTTTTACTGAGCACACCCACGCCCATCTGTTCGCACACCACCTGTAGCGCCTCCAGGCTAATCGCGGGGATAAACTGCCACAGACTGCAGGGTCCTTAGAGGCGCAGCCCTACACTGTTGTTCTCTAGCCCTTTACAGAAAAGTCTGCGTTGGCCTTGATATTATCCCGCAACACAATGCTAGATGAAAGCACCGTGCAGGAAGGTACACACACACCCAGACGCAGCTTGTACAGCTTTTCAAGTATGTGCGAGAGGAAGTCTGAGGGGGTGTCTGGTAGGACACTCAAGGGGCTTTTCACTTTATAACATTTTGTCTATTAAGTTGGATGGTGTAGTTACATTAGCCTTGGTCTCTTCTTAGAACTCTAAAATATTTATAATAAAAACACATAAATTACAATATCCACTGAGTAAAGACCTAATGGGAAGAAGAGCTAAGAAAACTTTGTAACGGAGCAGACACAAGCCATGGTGTTTAAGGGGAGGGGGCCCCTCACTGGGACGACGGGAACATAAACGCAGACCCGAATCTCACAATGCGGACGTGTTGCCCATGGTCTGCACGACGCTGGCCTGGCTCTTCCCAAGAGTCAGTGTTATGAAGGACAATCAAGGTCAGAAGGCCCATTCTGGGGCGTAGGAGATGCCCATACAAGTGCCCACTCCCATGGGTGCCCACACACGTGCACAAATACATCTACATGTGCAGCACACATAACCATACACACGCACAGGCACGCCCAGTGTGGGAGGCAGCATGGGTCCTGGACTCGTGACTGGCAAAATCTGAGTATAGAACATGGATTAAATTCTAGCATTGTATTTTATCTTTGTTATTTGAGAGAGAGAGAGAGAGGGAGAGAGGGAGAGAGAGAGGGAGAGAGAGAGAGAAGGCGCATATAAGTATGTGCATAAGCAGGGGAGGGGCAAAGGGGAGGAGAGGGAGAGAGAGAGAATCTTAAGCAGGCTTCTTGTTCAGCCTGAAGCCCAACACGGAGCTTGATCCCATGACCCTGGCTGGGATCATAACTTGAGCCAAAATCAAGAGTTGGACGCTCACCCGACTGAGCCACCCAGGCACCCATGGACTGTATTAATGTTATGTTTCCTGATTTTCATAATGTCAGGAGGTATCTTCATTTTCAGACATGAGGGGGCTTATTCTCAGCTGATCCAGGAGCAAAGCTGTCTGTGTGTATCTCTACCTTTTCTCTATTATCTATTTATCCATCCATCATCCATCATCCATCCATCCCGTCTATCCATCATCTATATATCCATCTAACATCTATCTATCCTCAATCCATCCTTCTGTCTATCCCTCCATCTATCCATCTATCATCTATCCATCCATCCGTCCATCCATCCGTCCATCTGTCCATCCGTCTGTCCATCCGTCCATCCGTCCATCTAAAATGTGGGGGAGGCAAAAAAAGGAAGAGAAAGAATGACAAACCACATGTGCTAACAAGCTAACAACTGGTGAATCAGGTTAGAAATCATTTCCAAATAAAGCGTTAATCTAAAAAAGACATAAGCAAGAGTTTAGATGTTCGGCACGTGATAAAAGTATCAGTTCGAAGTCAGTGAGGAGGGTGATTGCTTATGGCGCCATGACAGCTGGTGAGACGAGGTGGCTAGGAGAGACGGGGGAGGCTAATCTGAGACTCAAAACTGAGAAAAACACTCCAAGCCAAAAACAGTGAAATAAACCATTAAAGTGGACCGACAGAGCTCACTGGATTAAAAAAAGAAAAGGTCAAGGCGAGTGACAAAGGTTTACCACGGACGAGCAGCAGGTCTGTCGTGTGTAAAACCAGCAGGCGCGAGGACGCCTGGCGGCTCAGGGTGCCGAGCGTCTGACTCTCGATTTCAGCTCAGGTCGTGATCTCATGGCTGTGAGATCAGCCCTGCATCGGGCTCTGAGCCTTGGGAAAAACTTTTGA
This sequence comes from Proteles cristata cristata, assembly GCA_017311185.1. NCBI lineage: Eukaryota > Metazoa > Chordata > Mammalia > Carnivora > Hyaenidae > Proteles > Proteles cristata. The sequence goes on along the minus strand of JAESUZ010001946.1, from coordinate 344 downwards.
AAGATGCAATTTTTTTAACCCATCATATTGGTGAGGATTTGAAAATAATACCCAGGTGGGTAAAGCTATAGTAAAATATGCATATGATGTAATTTGTAATTTTATGTTTATTTTGTATTTATTTTTATTATTTTTATAATTTTATTTTTTTAAACTTTTAAAAAATGTTTTATTTATTTCTAGGAGAGAGAGAGAGAGAGACAGCATGAGCAGGGGAGGGTCAGAGAGAGAGGGAGACACAGATTCCGAAATAGGCTCCAGGCTCTGAGCTGCAGTCAGCACAGAGCCCGACATGGGGCTTGAACCCACGAACCGTGAGATCATGAACCAAGCGAAAGTCAGAC